>CM064891.1:26177973-26180473 GCA_030347415.2 Decapterus maruadsi
AGACCTGGTCCACTGAAGACCTGGTCCACTGTAGACCTGGTCCTGTGTAGACCTGGTCCACTGAAGACCTGGTCCACTGTAGACCTGGTCCTGTGTAGACCTGGTCCTGTGTAGACCTGGTCCTGTGTAGACCTGGTCCACTGTAGACCTGGCCCTGTGTAGACCAGGACCAGGTGGTCCTGTGTAGACCTGGTCCTGTGTAGACCTGGTCCTGTGTAGACCTGGTCCCGTACCCAGACAGGCGGCCTGGATGGAGACGAAGGGCGAGTGGTTTCCGGTGAAGAAGGACGTGTCGACATCGAGGCCGTGGATCAGACCTGGGACTCCCAGCTGGATGATGCACCAGTCCTGACCTGACACACACACACACACACACACACACACACACACACACACACACACACACACACACACTAATTCATGTAAAACCGTGTGATGAGGGAAACCAAGAAATCCCATAATGAGCCTCCGTAGCGTAGCTCTGAGCAGCTCACGGCTCTGCTCCGCCGTTCTAAAAACAGCTTGCACCGACGGTTAAAGGTAATGAACCTACTGCTGTGACTATAGGGGTTATGGTGATGGGACAGTTGACTAAATGTTGAACTGTCCCTTTAAGAGGTGACTGACCAGGCGTCCTCTTCCTCCTCGTCTCCCATCCGTCCATCCACTTCCCAAACTCGGTGAACGCCGTGGGGATGAACTCCGGCTTCTCTCTCTGTGCAGACGAGTCAGAGTGACACAGACTTGTATTAATCCGCCACAGGAAATAGTCCCTCAACGACAGGTCGTAGCTCGTACCTTCAGCAGGTTGGACGCCGGAGCGAACCACTCGTCTGTCGCAAAGATGACCTGACAAACACACACACAGGAAAACATCTTCTCTTATTGATTCATCGTCAGGTTCAGCAATAATAGTCTAAACATTTAGTGAAAACAGACTTCAATTCTTAAGATTTCATTTTATTATATGTATATATTTTTCCTTCATTTTATTTTCTATGGACACATTTTCCATTTGTTCCAGTTTCAGACTGAACTCACTCTGTCTTCTGTCGCCCCCTGGTGTCAGAGAGGAGGAACTACAGCACCGACACCGACACAGTCTGACATGGTTTATATTTATATATCATTTGTTGTGTATTTACTTTGAATTTAGTTTGTTTTCATGTTTACCTCACTTCTCCAAAGTTTAAATCTCTGAACGTTTCATCAGACGACGGCGTTGATGTTTGTGTTCAAGAGAATTAAAGAACACGAATGATTCAAAATGATCCAAACAGTAAAACATTTCATTATTGGTAAAACGACTAAATCTGGAGAGGAAAACACAGCATTCAGTCTGTTGATGCACAGGCTGAACGCAGAGGTCAAAGGTCGTGTTTGTGTGTGAGGTGGACAGGCTGGACCTTTGGCCGCTCCGTGCTCACACACAGTTACTGACGGACGCCAGCGGCTGCTTCAAACGAATTTACCAAGTTAATCACAAAGGAGAAGAAGAGGCCGATGCTGGAGGAAGTTATTCATAGTTATTAACTGTAAACATTGTCAATCCCATAATGAGCCTCCGTAGCGTAGCTCTGAGCAGCTCACAGCTCTGCTCCGCCGTTCTAAAAACAGCTTGCAGCAACAGTTAAAGGTAACGAACCTACTGCTATGACTGTAGGGATTATGGTGATGGGACAGGTTGACTAAATGTTGAACTGTCCCTTTAACAATAAACCTTAACAAATGTTACAGACTGCACCTTTAAGGTGGATGAACTCACCCTCCCACCGACCGTCTCACAGGCCAGGTCGTTGCTCTGCAGGAAGTGGGGCTCCTGCGCCCTCAGCACGCCGCTCCTCGCCGCCATCACGCCGTCAGCTCGTCTGCAGCAGCAGCAGCGGCTGCAGCAGCGGCGGCGCGCGACTCAGACACACGGCCGCCGTCACGGGGCAAAGGTCAACGACCGCTCAGTCACACACCGCAGGCCGCAGGCTCAGGGTGTGTGTGTTGGTGACACACAGACAGGCTGTCTGTCTGTAACTGAGTTACGACTCGTACTCATTCCAGTTTGAGATACAGTTTGATTCTGACGTCATGATTCCAGTTCCAGCTCCGTCAGGACACCACCTCAAAAATAAGAGTTCATTACTTGCACAAGTTTTACACCCCCCCCCCTCTCAAGAAGCTTGTGCTTTTTGTCAGGCCATCATTGAAAATAAGAACTTGTTCTTAGTGATTTTTGCCTGGTTGATTAAAGGTTAAATAAGAATAAATAAATCAAATGTGGTCCTACACCTGCCGTGTTGGGACCAACCAGGTGTTTCAGTTTGAACTGTGTCTCTGGTTGGTGTAGAACTAATTAGTTATATTGAAACAGCGGTGGGTCCCTAACATGTGAAACTCCTGGACAGGAAGCATCGACGGGGAGTCTGCAGCTGTGATGCAGCTACACTGATACGTCTCCATGTCCCTCTCCACATGTCTGTCATTAAGGCTGGACTACAGGTGGAACTGG
>CM064891.1:26190473-26257973 GCA_030347415.2 Decapterus maruadsi
GTGTTTCCCAGCAACGACAACAGCAGCAGGAATCCACCACCGCTCCTCATTCATCCCTTCATCCCACCTCGTCTTTAATCCTCCATTCCCGCTACGCTGCTGCCGCCTCTCCTCACCCTTCACCCCCCCTCAGAGGAGGAGGAGGAGGAGGAGGAGGAGGAGGAGGAGGAGGAGGAGGAGGAGGAGGAGGAGGAGGAGGAGGAGGAGGAAGAGGCATTGCGATACTGCAGGAACAGACTGAGGAGCTACAGGAGAGAAGAGAGAGGACGGAGAGGCGGAGGAAGGAGGAAGGAGGGAAAATAAAGAAAGAAATGAAGCAAAACAGGTCAACGTGAAGAGAGAGATGGAGGAGAGAGGAAAAGAGGAGGAGGAGGAGAGGAGGAGGGAGGAGACGGAGGAGCGGTGAAGACGAGACAGGACTGTGTCGGAGTCAACGAGTTGGAAGAAGAAGAAGAGGAGGAGGTTGGATCAAGAAAGTGAAACAAACAGGAGCCACGAGGACGACGTCTCCAAACGTCGTGGACGATGTGGACGATGTGGACACGCTGACGCTGACGCTGAAGGAACTGAACTGAACTTGTAGGAATCTGGTTCTCATGAAAACTTCCCTGCAGCGGGACGCGGCGCGGCGGACGGAGACACGACACCAGGGACGTTTGGACCGAACCCAGCTGGAGACGAGGAGCTGAGTCACCGTGGAGACAGACGGAGGTTCTGCTGGTTCTGGTCCCTAACGGTCCAGATGTGATGGACAGGTCTGATTATTGATTATTACTGATGATGTTGCTCTGAGTGTAGTTCTAACTGAAGTTCCCGCCGACGCCACGATGTCCTCGTGTCTCCGCTGAGACGGGACGGACAGAGACGATGGACGCCACAGTGGGACCGTTGGACGCCACGCGGTGTCGGGATCGATCACAGTGATGGACGATCGATCGACCGGTTTCACGTTGATGCGTTGGAGTTCGACCGACGAGCGCTCACGCGACGATGCGGCGATGGACGGTGAGGACTGACGGCGTCCGGACCGACAGAACGATCCGTTGGGTTCCGGTCGGTTTCCTCTGACAGAAAGAGTCCGTTGATCCTGGAAACCTGGAAATCCTCATGTTCCACCGTGGAGCGCTCCGTTCAGTTTGTCTTCGGACTTCCTCCTCTTCCTCTTCCTCCTCTTCCTCCGACCGGCGGCGGCGGCGGCGGCGGTCCTGAGTCGATCGAGCCGTTTGTGATGGTGAACAACAAGGAGGACGACCAGAGCGAGTTTGGACCCGGTTCCTCTTCAAGACGGAAAACGCTGAGCAGATAATGGACTGGAAGGAAGTGTGAGTAGAATGAACGTTCCCGGGATGAGTCTGAAGAGGAGGAGGAGGGGGGGGGGGGGTTGTTGTTGACGTTGTTGTTGTTGTTGTTGTTGTTGTTGAACAACAGAGGAACATTTAGGGGCTGTGTATCCGCCTTTTTCCGAAACGTAAGCCGGTTTTGCTCTTCCGGTGGAATTTTACGTTTCCATGTTTTTTTCTTGGAAATCTGTAAAACACCGGGATCACCATGGCAGCTTTTAACAGTGGATATCACATCCGTGTTTACACCCTAACGACTGAAAACCATGGAAACGGAAACGTACAATTCCACCGGAAATACAAACCGGCTTCTGGTCTTGACCATGGATGACGTTCGGAACGCTGTGGAAGCGACCGCCGGTGTTTCTCTGCAGCGTCCGGTCAAAACTCCGGGTTCAGCAGTCGTGTGTGGACAGGAAAACCGGGGAAAACCGGGAATTTCTTGTTGACACTGTGCGACGGTAAACAGTAAGTTGTATCCATGGAGACCAGTGGAGCTTCCGGACGTGACCAGCTGACGGAGGAACGCTGTCCGCCTCCGGTGTGAAGGTTTCCAGCCTTGTGATTGGCTGCAACGACCTTCCTGTCGGGAACGGCTGAGCTCGGTTTGTGGACTAGACCTACAGCCGGAGCCGGAGCCGGAGCCGGAGCCGGGGCCGGAGCCGGAGCCGGAGCCGGAGCCGGAGCCGGGGCCGGGGCCGGAGCCGGAGCCGGAGCTGGAGCCGGAGCCGGAGCCGGAGCGCTGTCTCTCTCTCTCTCTCAGTTCAGTGATGGAGTGTAAATGTCAGCGTTTTACACACACTCCCACTCCCGCTCCTTCACACACACAGTTTTCCCTGAGGCTCCGCTCTCTCGTCCTTCATCTAATTACAGTCGCTCTCTGACTGAAGGAGGAGGAGGAGGGGGGGGTGGGGAGAGGGGGGGGGGGGGGGGGAATTCTGTCAGTTTTGAATTCAAACATAAACCTCGTTGACGTCAGAACGAACTTCGCTGTTTGAACAGAATTCCGATATTTTTAAGAATCATCCGAAGGTGAAACTGTCGTTCCAACGAGTTCCTTCTGCAACGACGCAGATGAACGTTGTGCGTCGCGACGTTCCGGAGGAAACGTGTTGATGGAACCACGTGTTGCTGCGCTGCTTATAATGTTTATATTTCCCTTCTTGAAGTTTTATATTGAGTCGGTAAAACTTCAAATGTTACATAACAGATTTGGGTGGAATGCCCTTTAGTGGACGCAGAGCTGCTATAGGTGGATATAAAAATAAAAAAACACTAAAAATTTGGACATAATTTGACTATTTAATAAAGACTTAAAGGGACAGTTCAACATTTAGTCAAACTGTCCCATCACCATAATCCCTATAGTCATAGCAGTAGGTTCGTTACCTTTAATTGTCGGTGCAAGCTGTTTTTAGAACGGTGGAGCAGAGCCGTGAGCTGTTTTTAGAACGGAGGCTCATGGGATTTCTTGGTTTCCCTCATCAAACTCATCAAATACACAATCCAACAACTCCACAACGCTCTGGTGGACAAGTTGTGACCTGCACATTCACCACGCTATGAGATAATAACACAACGTTATGAAAATGTTGAATTATCCCTTTAAGAAGCGTTAGAAAATCGAAGATGATTTGGGGGAAGATTGACGTCAGAGATGATCTTGGTTGTCATGGTTACAGTGCTAACAGCTGTCTCTGATGTTTCCGTCTCCAGGGCGGCGCAGAAGCTCAGTCTGTCCCGGAGGAAGAAGACCCAGCCTGGCCCCGCCCCCTCGCCCAGCGACGCCTCGGGGCCGCTGCTCTACACCGGCGGCTTCAGCGGCGCCCTGCAGCTGTCGCCGCCGCCCGTCCCGCCATGCCTCCTCCGGGCAGGGTCAAAGGTCAAGGACACGCCAGGGATGGGCAAGGTAAGATAGATAGATGCACACCAACCTGTCAATCACCGTAGCCACGCCCCCTCCCGACTGAGGGCTCAGGTGTGGGCGGCGTCTCTGACTTCCTGCGTGGTCTCAGGTGCGGGTCATGGTCCGGATCAGCTCCGCCCACGGCGACGAGTCCGAGTCGTCGTCCTTCATCAGAGTGGACGTCAGGAAGAAGCAGCTGAGTCTGAGCGAGACGGCGAGCGGACGCGGACGCTGCGCCGCCAACAAGAGCTTCAGCTTTGACGCCGTCTTCCCCCAGGACTCCTCACAGGTGACGCACAACGCAACACAACGCAACACAACTCTACACGGTGTGACACGACACTACGTAACGACACACGACTTCACAACACAACGACGACATCTGATTGGCCGGTTGGGTCTGTGTCCTGATAGGCCGAGGTGTGTTCAGGGACGGTGGCTGACGTCATCCAGTCGGTGGTGAACGGCGCCGACGGCTGCATCTTCTGCTACGGACACACAAACCTGGGTAACACACACACACACACACACACACACACACACACACACACACACACACACACACACACACACACACACACACACACACACACAGCTCCACTGCTCTGTGTTGATTTTTTGAGAATTTTCCAACTTTTTTCTAGATTTTTTTTTACTTTTTTGAGAATTTTTCAACTTTTTTCTAGATTTTTTTTACTTTTTTTTGAGAATTTTTCAACTTTTTTCTAGATTTTTTTTTAACTTTTTTTTAGAATTTTTCAACTTTTTTCTAGATTTTTTTTTTTACTTTTTTGAGAATTTTTCAACTTTTTTCTATATTTTTTTTTTTTAACTTTTTGGAGAATTTTCCAACTTTTTTCTAGATTTTTTTTTACTTTTTTTGAGAATTTTCCAACTTTTTTCTAGATTTTTTTTTTTTTAACTTTTTTGAGAATTTTCCAACTTTTTTCTAGATTTTTTTTTTTTTTTTTTAACTTTTTTGAGAATTTTTCAACTTTTTTCTAGATTTTTTTTAAAAAAAGAAAACCTTTTTTGGAGAATTAGAATTTCTCTTTTTTGAGAATTTTTCAACTTTTTTCTAGATTCTTTTTTTTACTTTGAGAATTTTTCAACTTTTTTCTAGATTTTTTTTTACTTTGAGAATTTTTCAATTTTTTTCTAGATTTAAAAAAAAACATTTATGGGGAGAATTTTACAACTTTTTTCTAGAATTTTTTTTTTTTTTAAAGAATGTTTCAACTTTTTTCTAGATTTTGACCCACTTCACCGCTGTAGAAAGTGTCGTGGTGGCGCACCAATCACACCACACACTGAATAGAAGAATACTTGTGGTGATTGGCTGCGAGCAAAACCATAGAAACAGTACTTTTTTTTTCTTGATGGTACAGAAAGAAGCGATTGCAGGTCTGGTTCGACAGGTGCAGTTTCGATACTACTTGGTACTGCGTTGTTTCAGGTACTGAGTACTGACCTCTGGGTCAGCGAGCTGCAGACTGAGGGAACCGGATTCTGTAAAATCCTAACGAATCCCAACCCTGGTACTGATTATATTGGCTCCGCCCCCTCAGGTAAGACCTACACCATGATTGGTCGGGACTGCTCCACCCAGAGTCTGGGCGTGGCCCCCACCGCCATCTCCTGGCTCTTCAAGGTGGCCGAGGAGCGGCGGGAGAAGGCCGGCGCCCGTCTGTCCGTCAGGGTGTCGGCCGTGGAGATCTCCGGCCGGGAGGAGACGCTCACCGACCTCCTGGCTCAGCTCTCCTCCTGCTCCTCCTCCTCCTCCTCCCCCCCCCCCGGGGGCCACCAGGCCGTGTCCCTGAGAGAAGACCCCATCTGTGGCTCCCAGGTAGGCTGCTGCTCCTGCTCCTCCTCCTCCTCCTATCTCCTTTTCTTCCTCCTCCTCCTCCTCCTCCTCCTCCTCCTCCTCCTCCTCCTCCTCCTCCTCCTCTTCTTCCTCCTCCTCCTCCTCCTCCTCCTCCTCCTCCTCCTCCTCCTCCTCCTCCTCCTCCTCCTCTTCCTCTTCAGTAAAACCCAAACACAGGTCGTCCCATCAGAACTGGGACAGAAGAGGAAGTTTCCTGATGTCACCTTAGTGCCCCCCCCTCCTCCTCCTCCTCCTCCTCCTCCTCCTCCTCCTCCTCCTCCTCCTCCTCCCCTGAGACTTCATATCTGTCCAATTAGTCCTGTCCTTCTCCCTTATTCTCATTCTGTCTCATCTCCCTGGACTCCTTCTGTCTGACACTCTCACCTCCTCACGCTTTCATTTTCTCCTCCTGCTCATGCAGACCTCCTCAGTCTCAGACCTCCTCCTCCTCCTCCTCCTCCTCCTCCATCTCAGACCTCCTCCTCCTCCTCCTCCATCTTAGACCTCCTCCTCCTTTTATCTCAGACCTCCTCCTCCTCCTCAGTCTCCTCCTCTCTGTCTCGTTCTCAGCTGCAGAACCAGACGGAGTTGCGGGCGAACAGCGCCGAGCGAGCGGCCTTCTTCCTGGACGCTGCGTTGGCGGCGAGGAGGAGCAGCCGGTCGCCGAGTGACCAGGAGGTTCGCAGGAACTCGCACTTCCTGTTCACGCTGCATCTCTACCAGGAGAGAGTGGACAAGAGCAGCAAGGCAGCAAGTCAGTGTGTGTGTGTGTGTGTGTGTGTGTGTGTGTGTGTGTGTGTGTGTGTGTGTGTGTGTGTGTGTGTCCATGGAAACAGCTCCTCTGCTGTAAATGAGCTTCAGCTGCTGTGAATCTGTGATGTCATCATCATCATACATCATCCATGAGCTCAGCTGATTATCGATCATTAATCAGACGCTGAGTCAGCGTGCAGCAGTGAAACATGACGCTGCAGTTTTTGTAATTAGCTCCAACAAAACCGTTAACGAGCTGTGAGGCGCCGCTAACGAAGCCCCTCCCACCTCCACCAGAGAGTTCAGCGCTGAGCTCAGCAGGTGTCGATGCTGTCGTTAATGAACCAAACAGACGCAGCACAGATGTTCACAGATGTGGAGTCTAATGTGTTGTAGCGGGTAAACTGCTGTTCAGGCGGTAACTGTTCCTGTGTCACCGCTGGGTCTCAAACTTTTATACAGACCACGGACGACATTCTGAAGGAAACACCAGAAATACACAAACAATCAATGTACGTTTAAATAAGGTGCACATTTCTGAAAGATTATAGAGAAATTTCTGGAAAAAAAAAAGTGGTAACCCCCCCCCCCAAAAAAATAGTAGCATTTCTCAAAGGAATTCTAGAAAAAGTGGTAAAATTTCTCAAAAAATTATTGAAAAATGTGGCAAAATTTCTCTCTCTCAAAAGAAGGGGCAAACAATAATACAAAAAAGGGTAAAAAAATTCTTGAAAAAAATAATAAAAAGTAAAAGAAAAAAGAAACATTGAGAAGAAACTGATAAAATTTCTACAAAAAATTCTAGGAAAAGTGGTAAAAGTTGAAGATAAAGTTGGGAACCATCTTGAACTTATAACTTTAGTCAGATAGTTTTGTTGTACTATACTGAAGTATTTACTGAGTAACCTGAGTATCAGACTGAAAACAGCCAATCAGACGCCATGAGAACTCGTTGGGCCAATCAGGAGAGATTCAGGACACGGCGGGTTAGGGTTGACGATGCAGACCGTTGGAGACTCTCATTGATTGAACTTCGTGTGTGCGGTGTGTGTGTGTGCGGTGTGTGTGCGGTGTGTTTGTGTGTGGTGTGTGTGTGCGGTGTGTGTGTGTGCGGTGTGTGTGCGGTGTGTGTGTGTGTGTGTGTGTGTGTGTGTGTGTGTGTGTGTGTGTGTGTGTGTGTGTGTGTGTGTGTGCGGTGTGTGTGTGCGGTGTGTGTTTGTGTGCGTCCTCAGTGAGTGGGCGGAGCCGCCTCCACCTCCTGGACCTGGGCAGCTGTGAGACCGACATCAGCCGGACCAGAGAGGGCGGCGGCGGCCAGTGTCTGTCTCTGTCTGCGCTGGGAAACGTCATCCTGGCGCTCGCCAACGGCGCCAAACACGTCCCCTACAGGTGAACCTGCAGAGCTGATGACGTTTTTAAAGGGCAATTCCGGGCAAATTCGACCTGGGGTTTTAGTTTCATAACATTTTAGGAGATTTTTCTTTTCAATGCCTCCTGTTCTGTCGTAGTTGTGTCTGTTCCTGCGTCGATCTGACGCTGTTGAGGCTGTTTACATCCCACAAAACCGACATGTTTTTTCTTCTTTGATGTCGGAAGTTGGGAATTCCGACCTCCGAGTTGTTATGAACGCAGCATCAGTCCATACCCATAGGGTCAAAGGTCAGCTTCATGGTGACATCATGACGAGGAACCAGGCTGATCCCTGATCAGTGCAGCAGATAAAAGGTGGAAACCTTCGCCTGCACCAGATCTCAGTTTAGTTGTAGTGATTAAAGAGACGAGAAGAAGCTTTGAGAGCAGATGTTACACTGAGTGAATCGTTAGAGCCGCGGCCTCGTACAGATCCGCTACAGATCTCCTGTGGTGAGTTCAAAGTCGGCTTCATTAATGTGAAATGCCGGTGCCCGACCGCTGCCTGGCTGTAACGAATAGTTCCTGGGATCCTTGGGGGGGTTCTTCCTCGACATATCTCCGCTCTTTCCTTTACGACTAACGAGGGGTTTCTTGATGTATTATTCAGGGACAGCAAGCTCACCATGCTGCTCAGCGAATCCCTGGGCAACATCAACTGTCGAACCACCATGATCGCCCACGTCTCCGACTCCCCGGCGAACTACATGGAGACGCTGACCACGGTGCAGCTGGCCTCCCGCATCCACCGCATGAGGAAGAAGAAGTCCAAGGTACAACCATTCCAATTTCCAAAAAACTAAGATCAGTTCTCTCTCTCGACGTGACAGATGATCAATATGTGCAGCCTCTCTCTGTTAACTCCATGTTACCTCTCCATCCGTCTGCAGTACGCCTCCAGCTCATCAGGAGGGGACAGTTCCTGTGAGGAAGGCCCCTCCCATCGACCCCCACACCTTCGACCCTTCCACCCTCGGACCGTGGCCCTCGACCCGGATACGCCCCTGCTGCTCTCCAGTGACCCCGACTACTCCTCCAGCAGCGAGCAGTCCTGCGACACCGTCATCTACGTGGGTCCGGGAGGGGCGGCCGTCTCGGACCGAGAGCTGAGCGACAACGAGGGGCCGCCCTCCTTCGTCCCCATCATCCCCTCTCTGAACAAAAAGCGAGTCAACAAAGACACGCAGCGGTCCGACGGCGACCACTTCAAGTGCAACACGTTTGCAGAGTTGCAGGAGAGACTGGACTGCATCGACGGCAGCGAGGGCCCGGCCGCCTTCGCTGCCGAGGGCAAAGACGCACAAGCAGCAGCAGCACTTAGGACTGGAGCCACTAAACCCCCCACAGAGGTGACGTCTTCTCCCAACCGGACCAACTCCCAAAGGGTCCTAGAAAGCACAACCGCCACACACGCCGGTAAACCGGATCAGGAAAAGTCCAACCTGTCTGCAGCTGGTGGTCTCATGGACGCCTCCAAACGGACGAGTGCAGATGGAGAGAAACTCTCAGCTCCTCCCTCTCAGCCCGCTGTGACGAAGCCGAGTGGGGCGGCTTGTTCCCGGGATGCAGAGCCCGTAGTGCGAGAGAAGATCTACCTCAAAGACTGTGGACCCAAGCCATCTGCCTCGCCGTCCTCACCCAGGACATCCAGGGCGGCGGCGGCGGCGCCTGCTGAGGCTGCTGCGAGGACCCCCCCTGTGGGTATGAGTCAACACGCACGCATGGAACGGGCCTTGCACACAAGC
Source organism: Decapterus maruadsi (assembly GCA_030347415.2). Lineage (NCBI taxonomy): Eukaryota > Metazoa > Chordata > Actinopteri > Carangiformes > Carangidae > Decapterus > Decapterus maruadsi. The sequence goes on from CM064891.1 coordinate 26,199,492, forward strand.
AGAGCCCCCACGGAGCTCAGCAACCTGCGAGCAGCTCTGCTTGGCCGGTGCCTGGACCGGGACTTCCTGAGGACGACGGTGACCCTGCAGCAGCCGGTGGGGCTGAACGGAGAGGACGAGCTCGTATTCACGGTCGTAGAGGAGCTTCCTCACTGTCTTGTTCCTGACAACGGCCGACCCCCCAACCTCCTCGGCTTCGGCGGCAGCGACTGCCCCCTGCAGGCCTTCCCCTCCGGCTCCAGGCCCGTCAGCATCATCAGCAGCATTAACGACGAGTACGACGCCTACACGTCTCAGCGTGGAGCCGTGGGGCCGGCGGCCGATGTGACTGCTGACTCGGCCGAAGGTGAAGGTGCTCATTCAACAAGCGGGCCTCGGCCGAGGGACAGACACACGGCTACGGACGATGCACTGACCTCGCCAGGGATATTTCATAAACAGCCATTTTTGCAGCACGGTATCAAGAGCTCGCTGAACGACAGTGGAGTCTGTTTCTCAGAGCTGGACAGTGACCCTGCCACTCCAAACAAAACACCTCTAGCCAACTGCCCCCCCTCCCCGGACCCGACCAAAGCCTCTCTCAAAGGCTCGCTCAGGCTGAGAGCCAACACCATCAGCTCCTCGCTGTCGGCCCAGATTCCCCATCAGGACTCTCACTCCAGTCTTCCCAGGAAAACAAAGCCTACCTCATCTGCAGGTGTGGCCTGCAGCAGACAGGAAGGAAGACATGAGGAGGTTTCTCTGCAGGGAGTCACTCACCTGGACTCCAGAGAGCTCGAGTTTCTCCTGGCGGGAAAGCCGCCAAGAAGCGGCGTGAACGGCGCTTCCTCCAAGAGGCCCAATGGGAACAGTAACAGCGTGCCCCGCCCACCGAAGGCCCAGACGTCGTCTCCAGGTCAGAGGGTGGTGGACGGCTGTGAGAGGTCCGGCAGCAGGAGAGGAGATCTCATCAAGCTGCCTCGACTCACCCGGGGCGCAACGACTCTAGGAACCGTCTCCTCCCCCCAGAGCTCCGAGGCCAGATGGGGTCACGACACCTCCGCAGTGTCCGGAAACCTGAGGTTTGCTTCCTTGGGGAAAAAGTCTAATGGACAGAAAAGCAGCACGATGTCCAAGTCAGGATCTGGAAACATCTCTCCGAGTGCCTTAAGAGTGAGCGGCGGCGACACTGGAAAGTCCTCATTCTCTAAAACATCGACCTTGGAGGAAGAATTCACCGCCAGGCTTCGAGCCGATTCGTTCAGCCACCGGACGTCCAGTCTAAAATCTGACCACGGTTCGGCCAGGTCGTCTTCCAGCCTGAAGACACGAGGGGCCAAAGCAGATCCCTCGAAGCACTACGGCAGCCTGTTTTCTCTGGAGAGATGCGACGGTCAAACCTCTGCTGGCTCCAGGTCTGAGGTCAGGGAGAGCAGCGCTGGGGGAGGGAACAGCCGGTCCAACAGATCAGTGCCAAGACTCGGCGTTCCTGCCTCTACCTCGGCATCCTCTTCCTCCTCCTCCCAGGTTTCATCCGGTACCTTTGCCGTTACAGGTAAACCGGGACAGGTGCGAGGCAGCGGCAGCGCCCGGGCAGCGGCTCCTGGTGGATCAAAGGTTCGAACATTGACCGCCAGCAGTTCCAAGACTCTGAGCTCCTCCTCCCCGAAACCTCCCGACGGAGCAGCCGGACGCAGCCCCGGCCTGCCGCTAACCGCTAAGTCTCCTGCTCGCGCTTCGACAGGAGCGAGGGCGGGAAGAGGCACCGTCATGGGCACGAAGCAGGCCATCAGCCGGGCGGCCAACAGCAGGGTTAGCGAGCTAGCGGCCGGGAGCCCGAGGAAACAGTTCAGTAGAGGACACGGACCGGCGGGAGGCGACGCCACCGACAGCGGCACCAGCAGCATCAGCGGCTCTCCGGTCAACACGCCGATACCGTCGCCGTACAGCAAGATCACGGCGCCGCGGAGGCCGCAGCGCTACAGCAGCGGCCACGGCAGCGACAACAGCAGCGTCCTGAGCGGGGAGCTGCCGCCCGCCATGGGTCGCACCGCCCTCTTCTACCACAGCGGCGGGAGCAGCGGCTACGAGAGCATGATCCGAGACAGCGAGACCACGGGCAGCACCTCGTCGACGCACGACTCCATGAGCGAGAGCGGAGCGTCGTCGTCCAGCAAGAGCAGAGTCTCCAAGTCGCCTAAGAAGAGGGGAAACGGTGAGTTCACGTCGTTCAGACCGGAAAGAGCTGCAAGAAATGTTGTTTCTAGAACCAGATACAGGTCGCACTGTCTCACTGGATTCACACCTGACACCTGTCACTGGAGGGGTACGGTACGCCATCTTTATAGAAATTAAACAAATTAATAATAATATCCATGGAATGAGTTGTTAAATTCAAAATAATAATAAAAACAGGAAATAAATGTAAGTAAATTGAATTTATACAGCACTTTTCATAGATAAAATCACAAAGTGCTGTACAAACACCCAGAATGTCCCAGAACATCAACATCAGTAAAAAGCCTGTCTAAAAAGATTGTAAGGTTTTAAGTTCTCTCTTAAAACTCTCCAGCACTGTTTCATTGTGATTTGGAGCATTGTATTTCCTTTTCTTTTCTTTTTTTTCTCATTTATATTATGTACTCCTTGTTTATGATATTTTATTAAGTGCAAACAATAAACTAAACTAAACTAAACTAAAAACTAGCATCACTGCTAAGCTAATGGCGGAGCTAACTAGCATCACTGCTAAGCTAATGTTGGAGCTAACTAGCATCACTGCTAAAAAAACAACAACTTAACCGTCGTGTAAAGTAAACACTCGCCAAGTTGGCAACACTGACTTCCTGCCGGAGAATGTAGTCTTTTTTTATTAAACAGGAAAAGTTAACCTTTTATCATTTTTTAAAGACCATAGGATATTTATAAACAACATAACAGGCTAGGTAGGCTAATAAATGAACAATGTTTATTTTAAACAGGACTATTGCAAAAACGAGAAAAAAAACCCAGAGGATTCTGGGAAATGAAGTCCTACTCTACTTTGTCTTCTAGAAGCAATATAAAAGGGATAATCTGTATATTTTTTAACATGACTGAGATTATAGAAACCCAGTAAAATACAGAATGAATATTTATACACATTTTTTTAGAGATCTTTAGAGAACCCTACATGTGTATATACATGTGTATGTATATACTGTATATAAATATGTATCTATATATACTGTATAACATACCACATTCTAGAGTGTGTGTGACAGTGAGACTGACAGTGAGATAACAGCTGATTGCAGCAGGTATCACTGCAGCCGACCTCCACCTCAACCCATCTACATGATCTGCAGCGTGTTACGCCTCACAGCAGCTGATTGTGATTCATGGCGGTGGCGGCGGTGGCGGTGGCGGCGGCGGCGTGCAGGTCAGGCAGCCTGATGCATATGGAAGCAGCAGCGTGTGATGTGTCTGTCATCAGTCCTGTGGATCTCAGCTCCTTTCTGCCGCATGAATTATTCATGAAGCCTCAGGCAGCTCCGGTGTACATCCACCTCCAATTATCACACACACACACACACACACACACACACACACACACACACACACACACACACACACACACACACACACCCTGTTCTCTTGCGTCTGTCACTGTGTGTGTGTTTAATGAGCAGTAATGACTCCGCTCGCCGCTGCTTTTGGTTTTATTCTATTTATTTATTCGTTTACCTGACGAGGACAATACCTGAACAGCACGACACACACACACACACACACACACACACACGCCACACACACACACACACACACATGTAGGCGACACATGACAGGTGGAAGCTCATTTACATGTGTAGTCGGTGACAAAACACGTCACACGTCACATCAAACAGATCAAACATGAAACAGAGAAATTCATGTAACAACAAACGAGGAAATGTTGTTGTTGTTGTTGTTGTTGTTGTTGTTGTTGTTGTTGTGTGTGACATCACCTCCTGGTCATGTGACTGTTCATGTCTTTAAGCTCCGCCCACTCTTACCTCGTCGTCTTTCCCGCTCCCCAGGTTTCCAGCGGCGGCGCCTGATCCCCGCCCCCCTGCCCGACCCCTCCTCCCTCGGCAGGCGGGGGGGGGGTCAGTGGGTGGAGCTCCCCCCGCTGGGCGGAGCCGCCAGGGAGGCCTTCGAGATCAAGGTGTACGAGATCGACGATGTGGAGCGTCTGAGGAGGAGGGAGGCGGGGCCAGAGGTGAGGCTCACACACACACACACACTCACACACACACACACACACACACACACAGGAAGTGGGCGTGGCAGGAAGTGGAGCGATGACCTCATCACTTTCTTTCTGTTTCCTCTGCAGCCGTTCCATGACGTTGAAAAGGTGAGTTGTTCTTTAACTACATTACCCATCAGGCCTCGGTGCGACTGGGCTGCACTGCAACACAAAACAACACAATGAAAACACTGAAGCTGCTTCTACTCTGTAATGAAATAAATCCGTAGAACTGATGAAACCAGCAGCTCTTCTGGTTTTTAACACGGATGTGGATTTGTGTGATGATCCACGCGTTTTACAGATTTTCATTGAAAAAAGTGCTACATTTTACTGTTTAATGGATAAATGATAAATAAATGTGATGTTGTGTGTGTTTCTGCACCACCTGTGGCGAGGTGAGGCCGGGGGGGGCGGGGCAGGAGGGGGGTGGGGGCGGAGCCTGGCCTCAGATCAGTGCAGATTAGCACCAACTCTAATTTTATCTCCGTCTGCTCCTTAAATCCTCCGACGGAGTAAAGCTGCTCTTTGGAGTCACCGCCTCAGTGTGTGTCTGTGTGTCTATGTGTGTGTGTGTCTGTGTGTGTGTGTGTGTCTGTGTGTGTGTGTCTGTGTGTCTGTGTGTGTGTGTGTGTCTATGTGTGTGTGTCTGTGTGTCTGTGTGTGTGTGTGTGTCTGTGTGTGTGTGTCTGTGTGTCTGTGTGTGTCTGTGTGTGTGTGTCTGTGTGTCTCTGTGTGTGTCTGTGTGTGTGTCTGTGTGTGTGTCTCTGTGTGTGTGTGTGTGTGTGTCTGTGTGTGTGTCTCTGTGTGTGTGTGTGTGTGTGTGCGTCCTCAGGGTCTGCTGTACTTGGACGCGCGGCTGAAGATGCTGGAGAAGCGGCAGCAGCGCCTGCGGGAGCTGCGGAGCAAACACGAGCGTCTGAAGGTGGAGCTGGACGAGGCCAAGAGCCGCCTGATGGTGGCGCCGCGGCGCTGGAGCCGCGCCTGTGAGTCCGCTAGCAGTTAGCACGTTAGCATCAGGGGATTGATTTGTTATTGGTGGATTATCAGCAGTGATGGGATAACAGCGTCGCTCTGCCCCCCCTGTCCCCCCCCCCCCGTGCCCCTCCCCCCCCCCTCCAGTCGAGGTGGACCAGGACCTGGACCCGGACTCCCAGGACTTCCTGGAGCACCTGGCTCAGGTCACGGCGGAGCTCGAGTTCTGCGTCAACGTCTGCAAGTCGCGCATCATGATGGAGACCTGCTTCGACATCGCCGTGACGACGGGCGGCGGAGCACAGGGGGGGGGGCAGCAGGAGGTGGAGGTGTGAGGCAGCGTCACCCCCCCCCACACACACTGACAGACATGAACCTGATGATGACATCACCCCCACCCCTCCCACGACACTCACATGACATCATTAATCAGAGATGACGTCACGCAGTCGGAGGCCGCCTGGTTTCCATGGAGACGGCCTGTGACACGAACATGAAGCTGTGATCGATGACGTCACGCTCAGAGCTTCCGTAGCCAACATCCCAGAGTCATCGCGATGAGCGCCTGCGCGTCGTCACGGCGACGGCGGGATGAACGGTCCAACGGTGAACGCTCTGGAAGTGCCTTTGAGTTCCCACGCTTTCTTTTCTATTGATCATCGTCACGTCCCATCGTTTCATTGGTGCTGGTTCTCTGCTGTCAGCGCGTCGTCATGGAAACAGCTGGGTGCGCTCGCCGACCTCTGATGACACGTTGATCCTCGGTTCAACCACGATGTCATTGTTATGAACTCTACTGTGTTGAAGTTGTTACATTACGAACCCAACTGTGAAGAAAATGTAATAATTTGGTTTATTATGTATCAACTTATTAGTCGTTTTATTAGAGTTTTATTCAACAACGCAGCGCGAGAAGGTTTTTAATCTAGAGCTGCAACAATTAATCAATTAATCGCACAATAATCGATTTGAATTTCTTTCTTTTTTTGTAGTTTTTCTTTGAGATTTATTTATTTATTATTCTTCTGTTCTATGTGATTCTGTATGTGTGGCTATATTTCTGTTTAATTGATGTTTGTTGTTGTTTATTTGAGTCTGATGAAGACGATCCATATTATGTAATTATTATAATAATCTAATAATCGGGTTTTTAACATTTTATTGACCAAACAACTGATGGATTAATGGTTAGTTGCAGCTCTATAATAATATAAAACAGTTTCACCTCATGATGTCACAACGTAACAAGTTGTTACACAATAAACCAAATTATTACATTTTCTTCATAATAAAAGTGCAACAGCTGCATTTTGTAACAGTTTTGTGCGTTATGTAACAACTGATTACAAACTGTGGCACCGTTTATGACATCATGAGGTGAAGATGTATGACCTCATCACCTGGAGAACAGACAGGTGAGTGAGGAGAGGCTCAGACGCTGCTGCCTCCTGATTGGTCGGTCTCATGAAGCCTCGTCTCCTTCTTCTCTGTCTGAACGCGTCGCTCCGTCACACCTTTGTTTTTCTACTGTACAGTTTTCTATTGGTTCATAAACAGGAGGGGGCGGGCATCGGGGGGGTCAGTCATCTTAATAAAGACCTTTGACTTCATTACATTTCATCGTCTCGCTCACTTCCTGTTTGTCGGCTCTGACTCCGCCCACACGCTCTACTGATTATTGATTATTAGTTACAGGTCAGAGAACATCGCCCTGTTACCATGCCAACCCCCCTCCACCCCCCCTCCCTCGTCACCATGACCTTTGACCTTGCCTCCTGTCTGTCTGTCAGCGCTGAGATCAAAGGTGTGTCACATCACGTCACCTTGGCAACGGTTACCATGGAGACTGAGCGATGAAGACGAAGGGGGGAGGGATGGAAGAAACCTGTAGAGGTGTGTGTGTGTGTGTGTGGGGGGGGGCACAGGAAGATGAAACAAGGTTGTCAGTCAAAAAGCTGTGATGTCATCACTCACTCACCTGGTGTCCACCTGGGTCAAGCAAGGAAGGAAGAACAAAGGAAAAGTAGGAAGGAAGGAAGGAAAAAATGAAGGAAAGCAGGAAGGACAAAGGAAAAGATGGGAAGAAAGAAGGGGAAAAGGAGGGAAAGATAGAAGGAGGGAGGAGGAGGGAACAGACTGGGTCAAAAGGAAGGAAGTGAAAATGGATTGTGGAAGGAAGGGAAAAAGGAAGGACAGAAAGATAAATTGATCAATGATCAATTGGATCAAAAGAGGAAGGAAGAAAAAGGAAGGCTGAAGGGAAGGAAGGAGGGACAGAGGGAAAGAAGGAAGGGAAAAAGGAAGGAAAGAAAGATGGAGGATCAATTGGATAAAAAGATGAAGGACGAAGAAGGAAGGAAGAAGGGAACAAATATACAAACAAACAACAAAGACAACAGGAGGGTTAACTGTGAGTCTATGACACGGCAGGTGACCTCTGACCTCCAGGTGATGAAGATGAAGATGATGAAGATGAGCTCTGAGTTAATCCACCGATCAGTTCATCAATTAATTGATGAGACGTTTGTTTTCTATTAACTGAGACAATTCATTATTTATTTGTGTCACTTTGTCCTCAACACACACACACACACACACACACACACACACACACACACACACACACACACACACACACACACACACACACACACACACACACACACACACACAGCGACACCTGTCGGACCAGCACGTGCTGCCTGTTTCACCTCTGGACGCACGTGACCACTGCGGTTCTGACTGAACTGATGGAGGTTCTGGTTCTGGTCCGGTGACGTCACAGCAGCGAGCAGCAGCTGCTGTGGGTTCTGCAGAGTCTTTGTTCCTCCTCCCCCCTCCCTCCCTCCTCCCCCTCCCTCCTCCCCCATGAGGGGCGGAACCACAGAGACACCGGGTCCAGCCTGAGTCCGCAGCGGGAAGACGCAGCTCCGCTCCCCGGTCAGGAGGCGACTAGACCCGGCGTCAGCAGCCGCCGCGCCCCGCTGCAGCAGCAGCAGCAGGAGGAGGAGGAGGAGGAGGAGGAGGATGGAGGAGACGGAGCGCGAGGCTCCAGCCCGGTTCTAGCAGCAGGTTGGTTTCCTCACAACGACTCAGGACCAACTCTGGAAAACCCGTTAACAGGGAAAACCAGGAGAAAGCAACAGAGGACGTGGTGGGGGGGTGAGGAAAGTTGGAGCAGAGGAGAGAATAAGGGAGGGGCGTTCACTGTCCTCTGCTCCAGACGCACCGTCACCTCTGACTGGACCAGGACCAGGACCAGGACCAGGACCGGGACCAGGACCGGAGGAACACACACAGCGGAGCTATGGAGTCCAGGGGGGGTCCGGCTCCGGAGTCTGCAGGGGGCTGCCCCCCCGTCGTCACCGTAGAGAACTGCTACGAGCTGCTGTGCAGAGCCAAGAGCGGGGGGGCGCAGGCGGAGGCGGAGCGGCAGCGCGTGCTCCGGTTCATGAGCGACAACTACCTGCAGGTCAGTGGTGTGGTGTTTACTGACAAAGAGAAGCCAGAACACAGCCATGAAACAATGCTACCTGGGGGGTTGGGGGGTGTAGAAGGGTTCACTGTTCATACCTGTACAGCATCTTAGACTATGGTTAAATAGTTTTGTTGTAGGCAGGGTAGCTTTATGGAAGAACACTAGGCTATAGATAAAAACATCCAATTTTTAAAAATTAACATATAAAGAGTAAAAATTGTAAACATGAGCATACAATTAAAAGCAAGAAAAAAGAAAAGTACAAGAAATATATTATTGATTTGTATTAAAATGATTAAGAGGTCTACAGTGGAGAGATTTAAAGTTCTTTAAAGGAACATTATGGAAAATTCTTTGTTCGGCCACTAGATGGAGCCGGTGGTGCAGCGCATTTGCTCCAGACACTACACTGTGGGCTACATTTTGTATACATATAGTCATGGCCCCTCTACCTATTTATTGCACATGGATAAAGACATGTTTTTAACCTAGAGTTGGGGCTGATTTCACGACCAAATTTGTACTGGCATCTTCAGTTGTTATACTGAGTATACCTGAGTATCACAGACGACACCACTGCTCTGCTGCAGGTGCTGCGCAGCCCCGCGGTGTTCGGCCGGCTCACGGCGGGGGAGAGGGAGCTGATCCTGGCCCGGAGGATGGAGGGGAGGAAGGTGCTGGCCGTGGCCGAGAGCAGCGAGGTGTCGCTGGAGAGCAGCCGGCCGCAGAGCCCGCCTGATTCCAGCTTCCTCAACGTGAATATTTCTGTTTCTTTGTTCCTTTATGACGATAAACTGAGTCTCTCATTGGTTTGTGGACAAAACAAGACATTGGAGCTGCATTTTGTAATAATTTTGTGCATTATGTAACAACTTCTTACAAAATATGGCGTCATTACATCAGGAGCTGAAGAACCGCCTCCTGATTGGCCGTTCATCTGTTTCAGTCTCATGAAGCGTCTCCCTCTTCTTCTTCTTCTTCTCTGTTTGAACATGTCACAGAGCCCGGAGGAGCCGAGTCCCCGCAGGGTGTTCGTCCTGGACCAGGTCTCCTCGCGCTGGGAGGAGCTGACCCAGCTGCCGGAGGCGGTCCCAGCCCGTGGCGCCGGGATGTGCACCATGTACAACTACCTGTTCGTGGCGGGCGGCATGGACGGCCGCTCCGGGGCATCGAACCGGGTGTTCTGCTACAACCCGCTCACCGACCTGTGGAGCCCGGTGCGCGCGCTGATGCAGCCGCGGTGCCAGCTGCGGCTCGTGTCCATGGACGGACACCTGTACGCCATCGGGGGTGAGTGTCTGTTCACGGTGGAGCGCTACGACCCGCGCGTGGACAGGTGGACTCCGGTGGCGCCGCTGCCACGAGGCTCGTTCGCCGTGGCGCATGAGGCGACGTCGTGCGGCGGGGAGCTGTTCGTGTCTGGCGGCTCGCTCTTCTACCGGCTGCTGCGCTACGACTCCCGCCGCGACGAGTGGGAGGAGTGTCCGTTCAACGAGAGCCGACGCCGGAGCACGGACATGGTGGCGCGCCGCGGGCTCGTGTACCGCTTCGACGTGGACCGGGAGCGCGCGGGAGTGAGCGTGCACAGGTGGGTCATTCTGAAAATACAGTGAAAAACTGGAGCATGCCTATGTTATCCGATCGGGGAATATAGGACCCTTATAGGTCCCATGTTCCCCGGTTGCAATACATACATAGGACCCTTTTTTCTTAGGAGGGGCCCTACGTTCCCCGTTTTTACCAAAAAGGGCCCCATGTCCCGCGTTTTAACCAAAAAGGTCCCTATGTTTCTCATTTTACCAAAAAAGACCCCATGTCCCGCGTTTTTACCAAAAAGGGCCCCATGTTCCCCATTTTACCAAAAATTACCCATGGTCCCCCGTTTTTTACCAAAAAGGGCCCCATGTTCCCCATTTTACCAAAAAGGACCCCACGTTCCCCGTTTTTACCAAAAAGGGCCCCATGTTCCCCATTTTACCAAAAAGGACCCCACGTTCCCCGTTTTTACCAAAAAGGGCCCCACGTTCCCTGTTTTTACCAAAAAGGGCCCCATGTTCCCCGTTTTTACCAAAAAGGACCCCATGTCCCCTGTTTTACCAAAAAGGACCCCACGTTCCCCGTTTTTACCAAAAAGGACCCCATGTCCCCTGTTTTACCAAAACGGGCCCCACGTTCCCCGTTTTTACCAAAAAGGGCCCCATGTTCCCCATTTTACCAAAAAGGGCCCCATGTTCCCCATTTTACCAAAAAGGGTCCCATGTTCCCCATTTTACCAAAAAGGACCCCACGTTCCCCGTTTTTACCAAAAAGGGCCCCATGTTCCCCATTTTACCAAAAAGGGCCCCATGTTCCCCGTTTTTACCAAAAAGGGCCCCATGTTCCCCATTTTACCAAAAAGGGCCCCATGTTCCCCATTTTACCAAAAAGGGCCCAATTTTACCAAAAAGGGCCCCATGTTCCCCATTTTACCAAAAAGGACCCCATGTTCCCCGTTTTTACCAAAAAGGGCCCCATGTTCCCCATTTTACCAAAAAGGGCCCCATTTTACCCCCAATTTTACCAAAAAGGGCCCCATGTTCCCCATTTTACCAAAAAGGACCCCATGTTCCCCGTTTTTACCAAAAAGGGCCCCATGTTCCCCATTTTACCAAAAAGGGCCCCATGTTCCCCATTTTACCAAAAAGGGCCCCATGTTCCCCATTTTACCAAAAAGGACCCCATGTTCCCCGTTTTTACCAAAAAGGGCCCCATGTTCCCCGTTTTTACCAAAAAGGACCCCATGTTCCCCGTTTTTACCAAAAAGGGCCCCATGTTCCCCGTTTTTACCAAAAAGGGCCCCATGTTCCCCGTTTTTACCAAAAAGGGCCCCATGTTCCCCATTTTACCAAAAAGGGCCCCATGTTCCCCATTTTACCAAAAAGGACCCCACGTTCCCCGTTTTTACCAAAAAGGGCCCCACATTCCCTGTTTTTACCAAAAAGGACCCCATGTTCCCCATTTTACCAAAAAGGACCCCATGTTCCCCGTTTTTAACAAAAAGGACCCCATGTTCCCCGTTTTTAACAAAAAGGACCCCATGTCCCCCGTTTTTACCAAAAAGGACCCCATGTTCCCTGTTTTTACCAAAAAGGACCCCATGTTCCCCATTTTACCAAGAAGGACCCCATGTTCCCCGTTTTTACCTAAAAGGACCCCATGTTCCCCATTTTACCAAGAAGGACCTCATGTTCCCCGTTTTTACCTAAAAGGACCCCATGTTCCCCATTTTACCAAAAAGGACCCCATGTTCCCCGTTTTTACCAAAAAGGACCCCATGTTCCCTGTTTTTACCAAAAAGGACCCCATGTCCCCCGTTTTTACCAAAAAGGACCCCATGTTCCCCGTTTTTACCTAAAAGGACCCCATGTTCCCCATTTTACCAAAAAGGGCCCCATGTTCCCCATTTTACCAAAAAGGACCCCATGTTCCCCGGTCCGGAGAGAGTGGGGAACATAGGACCCTTTTTTAGAAAAACAACACCAATGACAGAAAACTAAATCCGTATTATAAATAAAAGACAAATATTCTAGTTGTCCATTATAGTTGGTAACATGGTCAACATGCTACTACATAGTTCCCATTAAATTAAATTTGTGAAAACTGAATTAAAATTTTTAACTTTCTTGACTAACCCTAACCCTAAAATCACAGTATTTACTTATGTATTGTATTATGTTGTATTTGTATTTTATTTATAATGATGCAGGTACAACACGGTGGTGAAGGCGTGGCACGGCGGCGCCAGCTTCCCGCTGCAGAACCCACTGCCGTTCCGGTGCGCGGTGCTGGAGGACCGGATCTACTGCGTGAACCGGAGCCAGGTGCTGCAGTTCGAGGTGCGCGACGAGGAGCGGGAGGGGTTCCTGCCAAACACGCTGCCCCCCCCCGCCGAGGCGCGAGGAGCCCTGGTGCCCTTCGTCCTCTGTCTGAGGCGGCCGGACCTGGACCGGTCCGAGTCTGAGTCCGAGTCCAGTCCGGGACCGGGACTAGAAGCAGAACCACAAAGCGCTAACTGACCCCTACCCCGCCCCGCCCCTCCCCATCCAGCTGTGCCTTTGACTCTGAAGTCTGTTTCACTTGTTGCTGCATGAAAACCAGATGTTTGTTATAAGCTGCAGCAGAACATCTGGCCCCGCCCCCTCTGAACATCTGGCCTCACCCCTCTGAACATCTGGCCTCGCCCCTCTGAACATCTGGCCCCGCCCCCCGCCCAAAGGTCAAAATCTGATTCTTTCTGATGAAAATGAACAAAATAAACCAAATAAAACTGTTCTCTCTGTGTCTGAAGCTTTTGTTTTGAAAGGGCAGAAAGAGGAGTGTTTCCTCTTCCTGTGGCTGAGAGTCTGGACCTCACACACACACACACACACACACAGTATAGTTTACTGCAGCACACACACAGGAGGTGGCAGCGTTCACTACACTGTGTGTGTGGTGCCACCTGCTGTCCAGACCTGAACTACAATATAAAAGTCTTTTGGTGTTGAGCCTAAGAGCGTTTTATTGTGAAAAGACATTTTTGCAGTTCTACAGTCAAATTCAATGTTATAAAAATGTTTAAAAAACAACATTTGTGAGCAAAAATAAAACAGGAAGTCAAAGCAGAGAGCCGTTAGCAAAATAAAAGTGTGAAGATGTTGGAGCTCACTTCCTCCTGCTTCACCATCAGGACAAACTTTACTCTGAAAATCCTCCGGGGAAGTTCAGAAGCTGCTGCAACACAACAACAACACACGGGGCATTTTATTTTGAAGGCCTGAACGCTGCGCTGAGGAAATGCTGATAACATCTGAAAAACCTCATATCTACAAATATTACATGACACAGAAATGAACTGTTTGACACAGAGACGACGACCACAACAACCACCACCACCACAGAGAGACACAACAACAACAACCACAGTTTGTCCTGTTTCACGGCTCAGTGAGTCAGACTCAAGGTTATTATAGTTTTAACATTTTCATTAGTTTTTAGTTTAGTTTGCTTTTTTATTTCAGGTCAGTTTTAGTGAGTTCAACGGGTGATGAATCAGTTTTAGTTTAGAGCTGCAACAAAGGTTCTTTTAAAAAAGGTTTTCAATTTAAAAAAGCTCCAGATTCTCTGATTGCAGCTTCTTCAATGTGAATATTTCTGGTTTCTTTGTTCCTTCACTGGTTGATGTTTTAACATTTTTCAACATTTTATTGACAAAAAAACTAATCGATCAATTGTTTAAATAATCAACAGATTAAGCGATAATGAAACCAACCATTAGTTGCATCCCTATTTTAGTTTTTATTTAGGAGGAACTGACAAGTTGTTAGCCCTAACCCTTGTTTTTGGTTTTAGCCCTAACCCTTGTTCTGGGTCTGGTTCTTAGCCCTAACCCTTGTTCTGGTTCTGGTTCTTAGCCCTAACCCTTGTTCTGGTTCTGGTTCTTAGCCCTAACCCTTGTTCCGGTTCTGGTTCTGGTTCTTAGCCCTAACCCTTGTTCTGGTTCTGGGTCTGGTTCTTAGCCCTAACCCTTGTTCTGGTTCTGGTTCTTAGCCCTAACCCTTGTTCTGGTTCTGGTTCTTAGCCCTAACCCTTGTTCTGGTTCTGGTTCTTAGCCCTAACCCTTGTTCTGGTTCTGGTTCTTAGCCCTAACCCTTGTTCTGGGTCTGGTTCTTAGCCCTAGCTCTTGTTCTGGTTCTGGTTCTTAGCCCTAACCCTTGTTCTGGGTCTGATTCTTAGCCCTAGCTCTTGTTCTGGTTCTGGTTCTTAGCCCTAGCTCTTGTTCTGGTTCTTAGCCCTAGCTCTTGTTCTGGTTCTGGTTCTTAGCCCTAACCCTTGTTCTGGTTCTGGTTCTTAGCCCTAACCCTTGTTTTGGGTCTGGTTCTTCATGAATGGACGGCGACAGTACGTCTCACCGGGGGTGCCTGGCGCATTTGCACTGGCAGCGGAAGCACCGGACAACAGACACTGGGAGCTAATGCTACAAATAAGCTAGAAATGTGGACTTTTTTGGGGGGGGGGACAATTCCGCATCTTGGGGCTTCAATACAAGACAGACATTACATACGAGCAGCATGGAGGTATTTGGATGTTTTTTGGTGTTTGTTTTTTTTACGAAGACCGCTGGTGTCCGCTTGCAACCGTTACATTGAAATGCACTGCTACGCCGAGACCCCCTGTAACTCAGAGAAGGGACGGAGGACTCTGACACTTCTTCCAGCCCTTAGTCCACGTGAGGGGGAGGAGATAATGAGTGAAACTAGGGTGAACTATCCCTTTAACGTGGTTTTGAATACAGGATTTGTGGTAAAGCTCGTCACGCCTGCTTATGAAAGTCAGCAGAGACTGCTGATGACGTACATGACTGTTGAAGCGGGGTCGTAGGGGTTGACTGCTGGTTTTAGTTCATTAAAACTATAATAACCTTGGTCAGAGTCAAAGCTAAAGATGTTTCACAGATGTGAGTGAAGTTTGGACCTGAACTGAACGTCCTCACATGGTGAAAGACGAGCCGTCGCTGGAGCCGTCCATCGAGCGGTGGCTGGACACGTAGACCTCGGTGGTGACCCTGGAGAAGCGGCGCGGCCTCATGTACTTCTTCCCCAGACACCACAGGTCCTGCATGATCCTCCTGAAGTGGTTCCTGAACTTCACCCCGACGAAGGCGTACAGCACCGGGTTCAGGCAGCAGTGCAGGTAGGCGATGGTCTGCGTCACCGTCTTGGCCACCTGCAGGTTGTCCGACCCGCCGCAGGTCTGCTGGTGGAACATGGTGACGGTGTCGTAGAGCAGCACCATGTTGTAGGGCAGGTTGCAGACGAGGAACACCACCACCACGGCCATCACCACCCGCACCGCCTTGTGCCGCTGGAAGTTCTTGGCCTTCAGCAGCGTCACGATGACGGCGGTGTAGCAGAAGATCATGATGGACAGCGGCAGGAAGAAGCCCACGGCGAGCTGGATGCTGGGGACGGCCCTCTTAATTGCTGAGGCTTCTTTTTCATTGTTCTTGTTAAACCTAAACTCGCAGACGTACTGTGGAGACCTGGAGGTCTCATTCTCAGTGAGTAGGTCGTCAAAGAAGCTGGTCTGATTTTCAAACTGATCCCACAAGAAATCCTCATAGTAATCACTGATAGTCAGATTCTCTTGAAGTTGTTCATATGTTACGTTGGTGGAATTCAACCCATGGTCCAGCAGGAAGATTTTGGTGGGGGACGGCTCGTACCAGTCGTAAAAGTAGAAGGAGGGGACGGACAGCAGTATGGCCAAGATCCAGACGATGCAGCAGATGACGCGGCTGTAGGGCAGCGAGCGCAGCCTGAAGCTGCGCCGGGCCTGGACGATGGCGATGTAGCGGTCGGCGCTGATGCAGGCGAGCAGCAACATGCCGCTGTACATGTTGACGCTGTAGGAGCCGCGCAGCAGCTTGCAGGCCGCGGCGCCCATCGACCAGGACGACAGCTCGTTGTAGACGATGAGAGGCAGCGCCACCACGAACAGCAGGTCGGCCACGGCCACGTTGAGCAGGTAGACGTCGGTCATGGACTTGGTCTTCTTGTAGAAGGCGTAGGTGACGATCACCAGGCTGTTCCCCACCAAGCCCAGGACGCAGATGATGGTGTGGACGTACGGGCCGACCACCAGCTCCACGCGGTGGTTGTTCTCGTGAATGCACGGAGAGACCAAACCATCTGTATCGTTGAGGAAGCCGAAGTCTTCTTGGTCGTCCTGTGGGAAGTCCATCTTCTTGGACCTGTGCTGTGAAGAAGAAGGAGAAGAGCTGAGTCATGTTGGTGGTTTTAGGACTCCTAAGTTGGCACTTATTGGACCACGGATGCCTGACCCCAGAACTACACAAATACTGGCTCTGAGGCTGACTTTTTTAGTCAAAGTACGTCTAAATTAGGGCCAATGGCGGGACTTTTTGGAATTATTGTAGACGAATTTCTGGAAAAATTGGTACAATTTCTCCAAAAACATTTAAACATTACTAGAAAAAATATCAAAAAAGAGAAGTTTAAAAAGTAGTAAAACTTTCACAAAGGAAAGTTTAAAAATTCTGGAAAAAGGTGGTAAAATTTCAAGAAAAAGTTGGAGAGTCCAGCTGCTGCAGAGGACAAGAGCTAGACTCAGGGATCTTCAGAGATCTACCTGAACATCCAAGTCCTGGTCTCAGAGTGCTGGTCTGGGTCTGGGTCTGGGACTGGGTCTGGGTCTGGGTCCAGCAGGGGTCTGACACCAGGTCTAGACCCTGAGAGGTTCAGGTCTCTGACTGGATCTCAAACCCTGGAGGAAGTCTGAGAGGCTGACGGCATCTGTGTTTATCATCAGGTTTAAAATGTTGTTTACATTTTTTAAAATCCAGATGCAGGTCTCACCCTGTCCCCGCAGAGACCGGCTCAGGTCTCTGCTCGTTGACTCAGACGCTCGTGTTTCACTTAGTTTATTATTAAAACAGCTCACTTTTATTGTTTTTTTTTAGGTCAAACCTTTCTTTGTCTGATTTTACATTTTTAATGCTGCGTTCACATCGAGTCCATCTGACGGTTTATTCATGTTCACATGAAAAAGGGACGAAATCAGCAACAATATGTCAACTCAATACACTGTCGTCAATATCAGCCCTGTTTCATGTTTCACTCATTTCACTCCTCAACAATCAGTCAATCATTTCTCCCTCTTAACACTGCATTTTAAACCATTGTGAAGCCTGATTAGTCACCTCTACGACGAAGTACAACTTAGGATCTTGCATTCGTGGAATGAGCAACACAGCTAAATGTCTGGGTGCCCCCCCCCAAAAAAACCCTGCAATACATTCCTGTTGTTATTCACTCTTGTTCTGAGTCGCTTGTTGAAAATTTTTACACGAGCATTTGACACTGTCACTAACCTCAACACAACACTGGCACAACGGTTTAAAGGGATAGTTCAACATTTAGTCAGACTGTCCCATCACCATAACCCCTATAGTCATAGCAGTAGGTTCGTTACCTTTAATTGTCGGTGCAAGCTATTTTTAGAACGGTGGAGCAGAGCCATGAGCTGCTCAGAGCTACGCTACGGAGGCTCATGGGATTTCTTGGTTTCCCTCATCAAACTCATCAAATACACAACCCAACAACTCCACAACGCTTTTTTAGGGAAATTCATGTAAAACCTCTGATGCACGTTGCCTTCAGGGACAGTTTTTCATCAACAGTCTCTGTATTTCCCTCTAAAACAACTCTGTGTGGTAACGTTGTGTTATTATCTCATAGCGTGGTGAATGTGCAGGTCACAACTTGTCCACCAGAGCGTTGTGGAGTTGTTGGATTGTGTATTTGATGAGTTTGATGAGGGTCTGAAATGCTCCCAGTCGTCACCGTCCTGGTAAACAAGTCGTTTTGTCATCGGAGGCCACCGTCACTTTGCCGTTTGGCGCTGTAAACTAGAATCTGAACGCTGGGCGTCACGGTTTTACCTCCATTTTACACACTGGACCTTCAAGTCCATATGTGGCTGTTGGATGACACCCATTCCTCAACCAGGAGTTCCTGAAGGTCAACCCGTGTGGCTGTGTTGGTCACTGTAGCGCGTACATCTCGCCCAAGCCAGAGTTCAGTTGGGTTGAGGTCGGGACTGACAGCACGCCACTCCATCCTGTCAAGATCCTGGCTCTGTGTTGGAGAGCGTTGCCATTCTGGAGGATGGAGTTACCTCCCAGATCCTGGAGATGTGGGAACGCCACTGACTCCAGAGTCTTATTCCGGGCACTACCCCCAGGTTTGTGTCGCCCATTCCAAAAATGTACGATCCTTACAAGGTGTACCTGGTTGTCAAGGCGACTAATCAGGTTTTCCAATGATATAAAACAGTTGGTGCTCTTAAAGGATAAAACGATGATCTGAAAAAACGTTTCCGAACTTTATTTTTGAGGAGCGTGTCACAATAAGGGCGCGCTCTGCGTCTGGACCAGCTCCGACCCACATCCTCAGCTTCTTTTGCAGAAGTAGATCAGAAAGTTCGGAGTTGACTCAAGAGTTCAGTTCAGTCGAGATGTAAACGACCTGAAAGCTGCACAAATGTCGCATTGGTCTGTCGGTGGGTAGAGGGGTGAGGGGGGGGTGGGGGGGGGGCTGTTATTGCTGCTGGTAAAGTAAAGACTTGACAAGGTTTCACATGAAAATGCCCCAGTTGTGGTCGACATAGTTAGTGAACAATGAATATGAAGGAGGGAGAGGAAGTTTGCAGAAAAGAGAAAAAGAGGTCAGAGGAGCGAGTGACCCAGTTCTGGGGGATGTGTGGTTTAGTCTCAGGTACGTCAGGTCACGTCGGGGTATCCAAGGAAACAAGTTGCTTAATGTGCGTGTAACCCATAACCCGTGGTTCTCATGAAATCAGATGAGCTCTGCTGTACTTGTAAAATGTAGTGTTTGTTTGCACAGGTGTGTTTACCTGGAGGCCTGCAGTGCTCGTGTGTCCAACTGGCTCTGGTTCCTCAAACGCCTCGTGTTCCTGCTCAGTTTGTCGCCGGTGACTTCTCGTATTTAAAATGTCACCTGGAGGGAAACAAGACACGTGATCGGACCTGGGACAGGTGACTGTACATGTAAATGTTCTTTATTAAAACAGCCCTTTACGACAACACAGTCTGTGAACTAAAGTGTAATAAAATAAAAACAATGAAAGCAATAAAATAGAATAAAATAACATAAAAGTGTCACAAAAGAACTGGGTATTGAAACCCATCCTAAATAAATATGTTTTTATTCTAGATTTGAAAGGTCAGAAAATGATGGACAGAAGGACAGGTGATGGACAGAAGGACAGGTGATGGACAGGTGATGGACAGGTGAAGGACAGAAGGACAGGTGATGGACAGAGGGACAGGTGATGGACAGAAGGACAGGTGATGGACAGAAGGACAGGTGATGGACAGAAGGACAGGTGATGGACAGAAGGACAGAAGGACAGGTGATGGACAGAGGGACAGGTGAAGGACAGGTGATGGACAGAGGGACAGGTGATGGACAGAAGGACAGGTGATGGACAGAAGGACAGAAGGACAGGTGATGGACAGAGGGACAGGTGAAG
The DNA here is from genome assembly GCA_030347415.2 of Decapterus maruadsi. Lineage (NCBI taxonomy): Eukaryota > Metazoa > Chordata > Actinopteri > Carangiformes > Carangidae > Decapterus > Decapterus maruadsi. The sequence goes on from CM064891.1 coordinate 26,219,288, forward strand.
GACAGGTGATGGACAGAGGGACAGGTGATGGACAGGTGAGTGCGAGGCACGTGTCACGTGTCCAGGTGTTTGTTTCCCTACGAATGTGTTTATCTGAGCACTTCCTCTAAACACAGACTTCCTCCGACCGTCAGCTGACCGGCCTCAGGTCCTCAGGTTCAGACACGACACCTGGCTCATTAGGGTTAAAGTGGGCGGAGCTTAAAGATCGACATGTCACACGTCCACACAAGGGACTGGACAGATCAAAGACACAGATGTTACAGATGTTACCAAGGCGTCTTGTTCTATCGTCTGTCGTATTGATTCCTGTGTGAGGATCAAAGTGTGACAAAGTGTGTGTTTCTACCTGTGTGTGTGTGTGTGTGTGTGTGTGTGTGTGTGTGTGTGTCACAGTGAGTCACGTGACCTCTGACCCGACCGACCACCAGGACACCTCATCTGTCTGAACTTTACTTCCTGATGGTTGTCGATCAGAGCTGACGGGAGCGAGAGAACGACCTGCAACAGTCGAAGCCTCATCAACACGGACCCAACACGCACACACCGACACATCTACACAACTCTACTCACACATACACATATACTGTATATATACACAAACACATACAAGTATGTATGCCAGACAGAAAGTTCCTTTATATTAAAAGTGAAAGAGAGAAAAAGGCAGAAGTGGACGAAGAGAGAAGTTTCACTGACGGAGAAAAAAAAGACAAATTAGAGCAAAACTCACGGGTTGAGGTGACGAGTCGCCGTCGGCTGCTGCTGCTGGTCTGGAGACGACAGCTGATGGAGGAGGAGGAGAGGAGGAGGAGAGAGAGAGAGAGAGGAGGAGGAGGAGCAGGTGTCGACATCAACCTTAGAAACACGACTGGTTAAAAAAGGGAACAGTGTCGACCTCAGACAGAGAGAGAGAGAGAGAGAGAGAGACACCCACCTGTTGTGTAACAATTATTTTGCTGTCGCCGCGTTTTTCAGTCGTCGTCGTTCTACTGTGTCAATAAAGCTTCTTTGAACGTGATCAACAGTTCGAACAATTCATCAAAGTGACACGAAGAGGAAGTCAGAACGTGCTAAAGTGCATGTGTGTGTGTGTGTGGAGGTTAGAGGTGTGTGTGTGTGTGTGTGTGTGTGTGTGTGTGTGTGTGTGTGTGTGTGTGTGTGTGTGTGTGTGTGTGTGTAGGTTAGAGGTGTGTGTGTGTTGTGTCTGAATGACTGCACACAGCGACTCCTCGGTACAAATGACTTATTTTATTGGCTCAGACAAACTGTACATAGTTAAATAAAGACAATGAGAAGAGGTGCATGCTGGGAGTCAGGCCACCTCCTCCATGTAGTCGGCGCCGTGGCTCTGGCTGAGCTGAGACACGCTCAGGTCCTGGGTGGAGTCGTCCAGCTGGGACACAGACAGTACCGTTAGTACTACACTGACACTGTGTACTACTAGTACACTTACACTGTGTACTACTAGTAGTACACTTACACTGTGCACTTCTAGTAGTACACTTACACTGTGTACTTCTACTAGTACACTGACACTGTGTACTACTAGTAGTACACTGACACTGTGCACTTCTAGTAGTACACTTACACTGTGTACTTCTACTAGTACACTGACACTGTGTACTTCTACTAGTACACTTACACTGTGTACTTCTACTAGTACACTTACACTGTGTACTTCTACTAGTACACTGACACTGTGTACTACTAGTACTACACTGACACTGTGTACTACTAGTAGTACACTTACACTGTGTACTTCTACTAGTACACTGACACTGTGTACTACTAGTACTACACTGACACTGTGTACTACTAGTAGTACACTTACACTGTGTACTACTACTAGTACACTGACACTGTGTACTTCTACTAGTACACTGACACTGTGTACTTCTACTAGTACACTGACACTGTGTACTACTAGTAGTACACTTACACTGTGTACTTCTACTAGTACACTGACACTGTGTACTTCTACTAGTACACTGACACTGTGTACTACTAGTAGTACACTTACACTGTGTACTTCTACTAGTACACTGACACTGTGTACTTCTACTAGTACACTGACACTGTGTACTACTAGTAGTACACTTACACTGTGTACTTCTACTAGTACACTTACACTGTGTACTGACATGTAGTACACTGACACTGTGTACTGACATGTAGTACACTGACACTGTGTACTACTACTAGTACACTTACACTGTGTACTTCTACTAGTACACTGACACCGTGTACTGCTACTAGTACACTGACACTGTGTACTTCTACTAGTACACTGACACTGTGTACTTCTACTAGTACACTGACACTGTGTACTGCTACTAGTACACTGACACTGTGTACTAGTAGTAGTACACTTACACTGTGTACTTCTAGTAGTACACTGACACTGTGTACTGCTACTAGTACACTGACACTGTGTACTTCTAGTAGTACACTGACACTTTGTACTTCTAGTAGTACACTTACACTGTGTACTGCTACTAGTACACTTACACTGTGTACTGCTACTAGTACACTTACACTGTGTACTGCTAGTAGTACACTGACACTGTGTACTTCTAGTAGTACACTGACACTGTGTACTTCTACTAGTACACTTACACTGTGTACTTCTAGTACACCAGGACCTGGCACTGTGTACTGCTACTAGTACACTTACACTGTGTACTGCTACTAGTACACTTACACTGTGTACTACTAGTAGTACACTGACACTGTGTACTTCTACTAGTACACTTACACTGCGTACTTCTAGTAGTACTCTTACACTGTGTACTTCTAGTAGTACACTTACACTGTGTACTGACATGTAGAACACTTAAACTGTGTACTACTACTAGTACACTTACACTGCGTACTTCTAGTAGTACACTGACATTAGTACACTATGTACTTCAATTAGTACACACTCATTTTCCTGACAGTTAAAGAGCAACTAAACCCCTCAGTTTTGGACGCCGTGCTCTAAGCTTGAAATTCAAAATGGGCGGGGCTCTAGGCGCAGAACCTGGATCAGAAACTAGACCTAGACCAGGACCTGGACCTGGACCAGGACCAGGACCAGGACCAGGACCAGGACCAGAAACTAGACCAGGACCAGGACCTGGACCAGGACCAGGACCAGGACCAGAACCAGGACCAGGACCAGGACCAGGACCAGGACCAGGACCTGTGAGTACCTTGTCGCTGGTGTCCGGTCCCTCGATGGAAACCTCCTCGATCTCTTCACCGATGCTCAGCTCACTCCTGGAGAAATCTGACCGGTGACTGAAACAACAACAAGGATCGTCTTCATCATCATCATCATCATCATCATCATCATCATCATCATCATCATCATCATCATCATCATCATCATCATCAGTTCACTTTACTCTTCATTCAGGAGACACACACACACAGACACACACACACACACCTGTTGAAGTCGTCGTCGTACTCAACGTCGTCGTCTGTGGAGACACAGAGACATGATGATAATTACTGATAAGTGTATTATGATCCGACTGGACCAGGACCAGGACCAGGACCTGGACCAGGACCAGGACTAGAGGTCTGACTCCTACCTAACTGCGTTGATGCAGGTTTGTCCCTCGGGGTCGGGGGGTCTCGGGGGTCTCGTGGGTCTCGGAGGTCTCGCGGGTCCTTCTCTCTGGACTCTGAAGCTCCTGAGGACGGAGGATCAGACGTCAACAACATCTGGACAAACGGCGGTGACCAGGACGGCCTGAGGGGGCGCCGTCCTCAACATGACTTTACATGGACACAAATATTCTGAATAAAGGGCTAATCCGGATAAAAACGCGTCATGTAAACATGTCAATTGGAAGATTCTGATCGGATTCGGTTCGGGGATTCGGGTGGTTTATGCCGATCGTTATTCCGAACCGCGTCCATGTTAACACTAATTCCGACCGTTACTTCCTGTTTGGGGGTTATTGGGGTTATTATGGTCTGTTACCACTAGCGCGACACGGTTGGATGGAACTGACCGCTCCGGCTGCAGATCGACTCAGACGCACTGCCCCCCCCTCCTCCTCCTCCTCCGGCTGGTCCTGGTCTGGGGGGGTCAGACTGGGACCCTGCAGGACTCTCTCTGGCCCCGGACGGCTCCACCTTCCTGAGACACAGAGACAACAGTGAGACGGAGACAGAGACAGACAGACGGAGACGGAGACACAGAGACAGAGACAGAGAGACAGAGAGACAGACAGAGACAGAGACAGACAGAGAGACAGACAGACAGACAGAGACAGACAGAGACAGACAGAGACAGACAGACAGAGACAGAGACAGACAGAGAGACAGAGACAGAGAGAGTGAGACAGAGACACAGAGACAACAGTGAGACGGAGACAGAGAGACAGACAGACAGAGAGACAGGTAGACAGAGAGACAGACAGAGACAGACAGACAGTGAGACAGAGACAGAGAGAGTGAGACAGAGACACAGAGACAACAGTGAGACGGAGACAGAGAGACAGACAGACAGAGAGACAGGTAGACAGAGAGACAGACAGAGACAGACAGAGACAGAGACAGGTAGACAGACCAGACGGTGGAGCTGCGTCTCACCTGAGCTCCGAGCTCTGGCTGCCTTCAGACAGAGGACGGTCTCGCTCGCCCTCCGCCAGGACAGACAGACTGAGACCAGAGACACAGAGAGACAGACTGTAACTGACCCGCCAGCGGAGCAGCTCTGATGACATCACACAGGAGATGATGACATCACACAGGAGATGATGACATCACACAGGAGATGATGACATCACACAGGAGATGATGACATCACGCAGGGCAGGAAGGCAGCAGCCATGTCTCCATCAGCGCGTTTAGAAACATCTAGATGCATCGCATCGATTAAGACGACGTTCAGTCGACAGATATGACATCACGATTCTAGTCCTGTCTCCATGGCGATATCCAAACACCGGGTCAGGAAGACGGTGAAGTGTTTACAGGCCGGTTGCCATGCCAACCTGCAGAAAACTCGTGCGAGTTTGTAGATTTCACTAAAGTCCGTTATTTTAACGGAAACACGCAGGATTCGCATTTCCCAGTGATTGAAGTCACTTTGGATGGAAACATGGCGACTGACGCAGTGAGTCATGCTGGGGGGGGGGGGGGGGGTGAGGGGGGCGGGGCTAAGCAGGCAGACTCACTCGTTGAGGCTTTTATCTCGTCTCATGGCGGAGACGACCGGAGCAACCTGACACTCCTCCCTCAGAGGGTCACTGCAGCGGGGGGGGGGGGCAGGGGTTGGGACGGGGGGGGGCAGAGGTTGGGATGGGGGGGGGATGGGGGGGGGGGGCAGGGGTTTGGGAGGGGTTGGGATGGGGGGGGGGCAGAGGTTGGGATGGGGGGAGTAGGAGTGCAGGAAGAGGAGGAAACAGAAACAGAAAGAGAAGAGGTGCATCCAAGACAAAGCAGGAAATACAGTAACAGGTGAGACAGGGTGAGCACTGGTGGGGGGGGGGGGTAACTCAGCTGTGGGGGGGGGGGGTAACTCAGCTGTCCCTGTCACCAGCGGTTCTTTAACATTTACATCGAGGTCCCGAAACTGACAGGATTTAGACGACGGACAGAATTTGGAAGCAAGGCATGAATTTTTGTAAAGATTATAGAGAAATTTCTGGAAAAAAGTGGTTTAAAAAAGTTTTAAAAGAATTATAGTAAAAAGTGGTAGGAATTCTAAAAAAAAAAAAAAAAAAAAAGTGGTAAAATTCCTTTTTAAATTTTTTTATTTTAGACGGAACTGGTTAAATTTCTCAAAAACATTCTCGAAAAAATGGTTAAAAAAAAAAAATTTTTCAACAAAAAAAAAAAAGTGGAAAAAATTTCTCAAAAACACAAAAACATTCTAGAAGAAGGCGGGAAAGTTTCCGGAGAAAGTTGGACCCCCCCTGAACCCACGTTGAGAGCCACTGCTGAAACCGATTCTCCAGCGCTCACGGCGGCCGTGGTGCGTTCACGGCGGCCGTGGTGCGTTCACGGCGGCCGTGGTGCGTTCACGGCGGCCGTGGTGCGTTCACGGCGGCCGTGGTGCGTTCACAGCGGCCGTGGTGCGTTCGGGCGTCCTCACCAGCCGTAGGTTTTCTGAGGTTTGGGCAGCGGGTCGTCAAAGAAGGAGTCCCCGTCGTCCAGGTCCTGCTCCGCCTCCAGGTCCAGGTCCAGGCGGTCCCGGTTGGCGCCGGGGGCGGAGTCTCCTTTACCCAGAGACGCCACGTGGTCCGAGGCCTGGGGACCGACAGGAAACAGGAAACGCATCACGGCGGGTTCAGTCTAGTTACTGAGGTGACAGTGAATGACCGCACCCGTCCCACCTGGACCCCTCCCCCAACACCTGGACATTCAACATGGCCGCCACCTGACAGGGACCTGCTGCGTGGCGAAGCAGCTGTCAATCAAATCACGTTCACTGTAAAAAGTTTAACTGTTAGATCTCATTGGCCGAGCGCTGCGAGGTGGCGGCCATCTTGAAATCTGAAGTGAGAACTGAGCGATCTGGATGTTTCTGCCTCATCAATAAAACACTTCCTGCAGGTATTTCACATTTAAAGCCTTCTAAAAGAGCAGGTGAGTCAAAGCAGACAGGTGAGTGAAAGCAGGTGAGTCCTGGTTCAGGTGAGTCAGAGCAGACAGGTGAGTCTGAGCAGACAGGTGAGTCAGAGCAGACAGGTGAGTCAGAGCAGGTGAGTCCTGGTTCAGGTGAGTCAGAGCAGGTGAGTCCTGGTTCAGGTGAGTCAAAGCAGACAGGTGAGTCAGAGCAGACAGGTGAGTCAGAGCAGGTGAGTCCTGGTTCAGGTGAGTCAAAGCAGACAGGTGAGTGAAAGCAGGTGAGTCCTGGTTCAGGTGAGTCAGAGCAGACATGTGAGTCAGAGCAGACAGGTGAGTCCTGGTTCAGGTGAGTCAGAGCAGACAGGTGAGTCCTGGTTCAGGTGAGTCAGAGCAGACAGGTGAGTCAGAGCAGACAGGTGAGTCCTGGTTCAGGTGAGTCAGAGCAGACAGGTGAGTCCTGGTTCAGGTGAGTCAGAGCAGACAGGTGAGTCCTGGTTCAGGTGAGTCAGAGCACGTGAATCAGAGCAGACAGGTGAGTCAGAGCAGACAGGTGAGTCAGAGCAGGTGAGTCAGAGCAGACAGGTGAGTCCTGGTTCAGGTGAGTCAGAGCAGACAGGTGAGTCAGAGCGGGTGAGTCAGAGCAGACATGTGAGTCAGAGCAGACAGGTGAGTCAGAGCAGACATGTGAGTGAGAGCAGACAGGTGAGTCAGAGCAGACATGTGAGTCAGAGCAGACAGGTGAGTCAGAGCAGACAGGTGAGTCAGAGCAGACAGGTGAGTCAGAGCAGACAGGTGAGTCAGAGCAGACAGGTGAGTCAGAGCAGACAGGTGAGTCAGAGCAGACAGGTGAGTCAGAGCAGACAGGTGAGTCAGAGCAGACAGGTGAGTCAGAGCAGACAGGTGAGTCAGAGCAGACAGGTGAGTCAGAGCAGACAGGTGAGTCAGAGCAGACAGGTGAGTCAGAGCAGACATGTGAGTCAGAGCAGACAGGTGAGTCAGAGCAGACAGGTGAGTCAAAGCAGACAGATGAGTCAGAGCAGGTGAGTCAGAGCAGACATGTGAGTCCTGGTTCAGGTGAGTCAGAGCAGACAGGTGAGTCCTGGTTCAGGTGAGTCAGAGCAGACAGGTGAGTCAGAGCAGGTGAGTCAGAGCAGACAGGTGAGTCAGAGCAGACAGATGAGTCCTGGTTCAGGTGAGTCAGAGCAGACAGGTGAGTCAGAGCAGGTGAGTGAGAGCAGACAGGTGAGTGCATGGACGTCGGAACTCAAAAGCAAAGATCTATGTATTAAATGAGATTGTGATAACTGTAAGTCAGACAAGTTGAGTTTAAATACAGATTCTTTATTTGTCTGTAGTGCTGTGAGGGGGAGGGTGGGGGGGGTCTATGGCTGTGTTTCCTGTCCATATACCAGCAGGATTTGAAAAGTTCCCATGATGCCTTTCCTGTCCTGACCTCGACCCATCCCATCATTACCATCACTCCCACTCCCATGATGCACTGGGCTCCTCTACCTCCATCGCCCCCTAACCCTTTCATTAAAGCCATCACCATCATCATCATCATCATCATCATCATCATCATCATCATCATCATCATCACAGCTGGAGCTTTATTGTGAAGGGACGTCCCCAGGAAGAGGACGTCCCTCGGTGTGTTAGAGGACAGGTAGCAGCGATCAGACTGTGAGTGTTAGTGTGGATCGTTGTCAATGTGATGATGTAAGCGCCAGCGTGTCAGAGCTCCGCCCCCTGCCCGTCACCTGGTTACCTTGGCTGTCGTCTCACTCTGTCCTCTGAGCCTGTGGCCTTTAAACCTGGGAATCTGACAGGGACACAGTCTCAGTCTTGGTAAACTGGGGTTAAACTGAACTTAAACTGGAGTTAAACTGAACTATAACTGGGGTTAAACTGAACTTAAACTGGAGTTAAACTGGATCCTGAGTGAACCAGTAAAATGACCCGTTTCAATTGGAGCTCCTACAAAATAAAGGTTCAGATTTGTATTAAAGCTGCATTAAAGCCTTAAACCAGCCGTCGGGACTTCCTGTCACTTTGTGATGTCACAACAAAGCAGTCACACTAAGCTCCGCCTCCCACCACCTGGACCCACCATCCAACTTGCAGGATTTGGTTTCTCTGAGTATTTTATCTTGAAATCTGCTTTTTCATTGGATCAGACAAAGAAACATCACCCAATCAGAGGAGAGGCTCAGAGCCTCCTCTCTTCTGATTGGCTCAGGCCTCATGGCTCTTTAACGCCTACCTTACTGACGGGTGGAGAGCTGATCTTCTCCTCAGGAGGGGGGCCGACGTCAGAGTCCTGAACCACCTGATGGACGATGTAAAGACTGTCAGTCGCTTTGATCCTTTCAAAATAAATCAGCGTATGAGGAGTTTAATGAGGACAGAGACACACAGCAACAACTGGACCTTTGGTGCCTTAAACCGGTGGTTCTCAAACGTTTTTACATCAAAAAAAAAAAAAAATCTTGGAAAAAGTTGAAAAATATTTTTAAAAGTAAAAGAAAAAAAAATCTCAAAAAAAATTGAAAAAATTCTCAAAAAAGTAGTAGTGAGTTCAACGTCATCACCTTCAGTTCCCCATCTGTTCGCTGATTGGTCCGTCCGACGCAGCAAACCGAAACGCATTACTAGTTTCCTGACTATATGGTGGAGGCAAATGAAATTGGCCGGAAACATTAGGCGGCGCTAGCCTGGCTAGTAAATACCCCCCCCCCCCCCCCCCCAAAAAAAAGTAAAGCAACAATTACGCCCCGACTTGAGAACCATTGCGTTACAGACTTCTGGCACACAGGAAGTTGCAGTTACTTCAAAATAAAAGACACATGATGTGATGATGTGGTTTTTGAGACTCACCACACTTCTGCACTGAGCGAACAGACGTCTGTACATCGTCAGGAAGAGCTGCAGGTCCACGGCTGAGAGCACACACACACACACACACACACACAGGGTCACACACCTGGAGCCACAGGTGCAGCAGGTGAACAGGTGAACAGGTGCAGCAGGTGCAGCAGGTGAACAGGTGCAGCAGGTGAACAGGTGAACAGGTGAACAGGTGCAGCAGGTGCAGCAGGTGCAGCAGGTGAACAGGTGAACAGGTGCAGCAGGTGAACAGGTGAACAGGTGCAGCAGGTGAACAGGTGCAGCAGGTGAACAGGTGAACAGGTGCAGCAGGTGCAGCAGGTGAACAGGTGAACAGGTGCAGCAGGTGAACAGGTGCAGCAGGTGAACAGGTGAACAGGTGAACAGGTGCAGCAGGTGAACAGGTGCAGCAGGTGAACAGGTGAACAGGTGCAGCAGGTGAACAGGTGAACAGGTGCACAGGTGAACAGGTGCAGCAGGTGAACAGGTGAACAGGTGCAGCAGGTGAACAGGTGCAGCAGGTGAACAGGTGCAGCAGGTGAACAGGTGAACAGGTGCAGCAGGTGAACAGGTGCAGCAGGTGAACAGGTGCAGAGGGACTCACCTGTAGACGAGGTCTTGTCTGCAGCTCTGAGCTCGTCACTGATGAACCTCTCCAACATGTTCCTGCAGGTCAAACACAGCCTCAGTTCTCTAAAGCCCTGCAGCACCTGAACGCACCACGGCTCATCGCCAGGTATCGTGACCTTGTTCAGGACCGTACGATTTCACATAAAGCAGATTCTATTGTAAACGTGGACTATTGCAGAATTCGACATCATGTGACTGAAACGCTGTGTTCGTGTGGGAGAGGAACGTTTGTCCTGCGGCGAAACTCAGAGTAAAATAAGAGTAAAAGGTAAAAAAAAAACTGAATTTCAAAGCATGACTCCAGTATCCATGGTAACAGAGAGGATGAGCATCGTCCTACCTGCTCAGGCCGGGCAGCAGATCCACGAAGGCGTTCTTCACGTCGTCCTTGGACACCGAGCCGCTGCGCTCCTATAGGACGAGAGGGTGGTGATGAGGTGATGACATCACAGGCGGCGACAGACGAACCGTGACCACTCACCGTGTCGTAAAACTCAAACTTCCTGCGGGCGTGTGCGACCTGTCGGTGGGACGGCTCCTACGGAGGGAGACGAGGGACAAACAGAGAGACTCCATTCAAAGCTCCTGAACTTTATCGACACATTGACAACGATACAAACTATTTACTACACAAACTAAAACACTGTGGTCTATTTTATTGTGTTGTTTTATTGTGTTACCATGTTGTCGTGTTTTTGTTTTCTATGTAAAGCAACTTTGAGTATAAAGCGCTACACAAATAAAATCTTTTATTATTATCATTACTATACATAAATAAACACAAAAAACCTTTAAGAGGTGTGTGTGTGTGTGTGTGTGTGTGTGTGTGTGTGTGTTTCAGTCTGAAGTGTCAGACTAGTTATTATTCTGAAATCATCAACAACAGGAAACCAGAGCTCCGCCCCCTCAGTCTGCAGCTCTCTGACCCAGATCAGGGCTGGGTATCGGTTCTCAGACCTGCAGTCGCTTCTTTCTGAACCGTCAAGAAAAAAAAGACTGTTTCTATAGATTTGCTCACAGCCAATCACCACAAGTGTTCTTCTATTCAATGCGTGGTGTGATTGGTCCGCCACTGCAACAACAACAACAACAACAGTTTGTACGGCGGCGAAGCGGGTCTCTTGAAAAAGGTTGAAAAAAATCTCGAAAAAAGTAGAAAAATTCTAAAAATAAATAAATAAAAAAAAGTTTTGAAAAATCTTGAAAAAAAGTAGAAAATTTCTAAAAAATAATTAAAATAAAATAATAATAAAAAAATCAAGAAAAAGTTGAAAAATTCTAAAAAAAAAAGTTAAAAAAAAAGTTAAAAAAAAATCTTGAAAAAAAGTAGAAAATTTCTAAAAAAAAATTAAAATAAAATAATAGTAAAAAAAATCTTGAAAAAAGTTGAAAAATTCTAAAAAAAAAATAAATTAAAAAAAGTTTTTAAAAAAATCTTGAAAAAAAGTAGAAAAATTCTAAAAAAAAATTAAAATAAAATAATAATAAAAAAATCTCGAAAAAAGTAGAAAAATTCTAAAAAAAAAAAAAATGTTAAAAAAAATCTTGAAAAAAGTAGAAAATTTCAAAAAAAAAATTAAAATAAAATAATAATAAAAAAATCAAGAAAAAGTTGAAAAATTCTAAAAAAAAATTAAAATAAAATAATAATAAAAAAATCTCGAAAAAAGTAGAAAAATTCTAAAAAAAAAAAAAATGTTAAAAAAAATCTTGAAAAAAGTAGAAAATTTCAAAAAAAAAATTAAAATAAAATAATAATAAAAAAATCAAGAAAAAGTTGAAAAATTCTCCTAAAAACAGAATCCCAGAGAACATTGTAACGTTACTGGTTCTGATCCTCTTTACGTCATGAGCGTCTTCTCCCCGCGTAAAACTACATCAGTATTTTCCGCTACAACACACACACACACACACACACACACACACACACACACACACCCTCACCTCGGACACCGTCTGGTCCCGGCTCCGTCCCCTCCGGACCAGCTCCAGCAGGACGGGACAGTTCCTGTTCACCTCCGACTCAGACAGACCCAGGTCTCTGCAGACCAGGTCCCGGCCGTCCAGTCCGTTCAGCTGCCGGCGCCGAGCCCCGCCCACACCCAGCAGAGGCCCCGCCCCCCCAGAGAGACGGACACACACACAGACAGACAGACGACAGGGACGACACGTCAACGTTAACCTGATGGAAGTCGGCGGGAAGCCGACGTGTCCTTGAACGCAGCGCCACTCACCGAGTTGATCTCCGGCTGGAACACGGCCAGGCTGAAGTCCAGGTGGAAGACCTGCAGGAAGTCCAGCACCAGACTGGCCACCAGGCGGCCTGGGGGGGGGGGGGGGGCAGGGGGGTAGTTACTACTAGTTACCACCAGCTTATGGAGTTTAAACTCCACCAACCCCTCGGTGCTGCTGCTCCTCTACAGGAAGATTTAGAGTCCAAACTAAACTCTTTCCAAATCAGAAAAATGAACTTGTTTTCAGATCATTTATTTCATTTGTTTCAAACTCATTTTCACTTGAAATCAGTAGAAAAATCTGTTTTTGTGTTTGTAATAAGAAAGAACAACTTGCTCCACTATCAGATTATTTCCACACAGAACAACAGCGCCCCCCCGTGGCCGCCACCAGGAGCTGCAGCAGGGGATGGAAACAGTCACCATGACGACACGAAACTCACCGTCTTTGGTGTTGAGACACTTCTTCAGGTTCTCGTTGATCAGAGGAGTTTTGTTCTGAAGGACAGAAGAAGAAGAAGAAGGTGAAGACCAAAGAAGAAGAAGAAGAAGAAGAAGAAGAAGGTGAAGACCAAAGAAGAAGAAAGAGGAGGAGGAAGAGGAGGAAGAAGAGGAGGAGGAGGAGGAAGAAGAGCCGTCACCTCCAGTTTGTCCTGCTCCTCCATGGCCAAGAAGACGGCGGCTCTCATCTCGGCCTGAGGAGACAGAGACACAGTCAGAGGGTTCACACCTGCAGGACTCTGACCCGGGTCTGGGTCTGGGTCTGAGTCTGGGTCTGGGTCTGGGTCTGGGTCTGAGTCTGGGTCTGGGTCTGGTTCTGGGTCTGGGTCTGGTTCTGGTTCTGGGTCTGGGTCTGGTTCTGGTTCTGGTTCTGGGTCTGGTTCTGGTTCTGGGTCTGGTTCTGGTTCTGGGTCTGGGTCTGGTTCTGGTTCTGGGTCTGGTTCTGGTTCTGGGTCTGGGTCTGGTTCTGGTTCTGGGTCTGGTTCCTGAACCAGGTCTGAACCGTCCAGCGCGGTCAGACTGAATAACACAGCGGGTTCTCCAGTTGGTGACATCATTCTAGTGAAGACGAGGAGGAAGAGGAGGAGGAGGAGGAGGAGGAGGATGAAGAGGCAGCGGCTGACGACACTAGAGCTGCAACTAACCATTATTTTCATTATAGATTAATTATTGATCAATAAAATGTTAAAACCATCCGTCAGTGTTTCAACCAGCAGACGACGTCCTCGAACGTAAACCACAGAGACTCCGTTTATCGCCATAAAGGAACAAAGACACAGAAATATTCACATGAAGAAGCTGAAGAAGAGAATCTTTGGACGGAGCTCGTGGTGACGTCATCAGACCAGCTGTGTTTACTTCCTGAGTAACGCAGAGTAACGCAGAGTAACGTAACGTCAACTTTAACTGGTGTGAACGCTGCTGGTTCAACAGGAAGAACTCAGGATCAGAGACTTCAGAACCAGAACCAGGACCAGAACCAGGACCAGGACCAGGACCGGGACCAGGACCAGAACCAGAACCAGAACCAGGACCAGGACCAGGTATGTCTGACGGAACCAGGCTCTGGACCTGCTGGTCTAACCCTGATCAGACCTCGGTCCTCTGGATGTGGACCGTCAACAACCTCGGAACCGGTTCGTAAAGACCCGAACACGTCACCGTTACCAAGGAAACATGTCACTTAGAAACCAAGGAAACTTTACCGGGAAGTTTTGTGCTAACTGCTAAGCTACCGCTAGCCTAGCTGCGGCTCCCGGTGAACCGGATCCAACCGGACCAGACCGGGTCGGGGTCTCCGGTACCTTGAGCTTGTTGAGGACTCCGTTGTTCTCCAGGTTCTGGATCAGCAGGTCCCGCAGCTCCGTGTCGTCCTCGGTCGCCGACATGTTTGTGTTTGTGTGGAGCTAAAGCTAAAGCTAACTGCTGCTAGCTGCTGTTGGTTCGGTCCTCCTGCTTCTTCTTCTGCTGCTGTTATTGCTGCTGCTGCTGCTGCTGCTTCTTCTTCTCGGGTTTAAACCGGGTCCTCTCCGCCCCCTGCTGGTCTGGAGGATTCATGACGTCAACAGTGAAAAACAGTTTCACTTCAATAAAATAAAAAAATTGAATCAAAGATTTTTTTTGCATTCAAACACTTGTTTTTATTATTGAAAAGTTTGAAAATATCTTTTTTGTTTAAATCAACTTTATTTTTGATTGAATAATAAAGACACAGATGTTCCTCCATAGGACTGTCGAGGGGTGTAATAATAATCAGGAAAACACTACACAAAGCTATATTTGGTCACTTTTAGTTTTTTGTCTTTCCAAAGGGAATGTGAACATCTTAGTAATAAGTCATTTATCTAAACGTATCAGCTCTTGATTATTTGAATAACCCTCCTGACTGTTGTTCATTTAGTTGTATGTACATTAATAACTGCATTTGCACTAAAAAACATTATGTCAATAAATAAATAAAACTATTTAGTGATTGGTTGATTTCATTATTGATTTGATTGATTTATTTTTTTCAAATGAATTGATTAAGGGACAGGAAAGTTTTCTTCATCATTTTTCATCATTTTGTCAATAATGTACAAATTGAAAATTGAAAACGTCCATGAATAAAAATGAGATGAAATGAATCCCAGCACAGTTTTAAAGTCGTCTTTAACAATCTGACGCCTTTATCTCCACATTAACACACAGAACACATCATGGAGATTGATTCATTAACTGATTGATTTGATCATGTGACTAAACAGTCACGTGTCACGTGACCGTACACTGACCTGAGAGCTGTTTCCTCTAGGCTACACCACAGTCTGGTGACCGAGCAGCAACTGATTGATTGATTATCAGTTATTTACACATAAAGCCAGAATGTGGCCAAGGAAGCCCTCAGTCCTCCTCCAGTGGTTAAAGGGACAGTCCAACATTTAGCCAGGTCCTCCTCTCACCATAACCCCTACAGTCACAGCAGCAGGTTCATCACCATTAATTATTGGTGCATGTTGTTTAGAGATGGGCGGGGCAGAGCCGTGAGCTGCTCAGTGAACGGTCCACGGTCCAAGAGTTCAGAGTATTTACTTCATGTGTCGTAATGTTACATGATCATCTCATAGCGTGGTGAATGTGCAGGTCACAACTTGTCCACCAGAGCGTTGTGGAGTTGTTGGATTGTGTATTTGATGAGTTTGATGAGGGACAGGGACCTGGACCGTTCACTGAGCAGCTCACGGCTCTGCCCCGCCCATCTCTAAACAACATGCACCGATAATTAAAGGTGATGAACCTGCTGTCAGGTGCTCTAAACAGGAAGTGACCGGTTCTATGCTGGAGACTGACTCACTCTAGTGGTGAGGAGAGGAACTGCAGCTGCTGGATGAACTGACCAAAACACAGACAGATGTTTCAACAGCTGTGCTCACACACACAGAGTCAAACAATGTGTGTCTGTGTGTGTGTGTGACTTTTCCCCTTGTTGTCAGCGGCCCAATCAGGACACACTGCAGTTTGTGATGATTGATTATTGGTGATTAAATGATAGGTTTAAATAGACACAATAATAATAGAATTAAAACAAACAAAAACCCAGAGTTCTCGTGTTAAACTACACATTAACACAGTAAATGAAACATTTCTGGTTCATACTATGACCCTAAAGTCCAGGGGGAGGGGGGCACAAAGAGACAGATGTCCCTGTGTGGGGGGGTCAGGGTCCTTCAGTCTGTGTCCAGGGGCCACGGAGGAGGAAGAGGAGGAGGACAAAGGGGCCGAGGAAGAGGGGGAGGAATGGAAAGGGGGAGGAAGGACATAAAAAGATGGATGTGTGGGGTGGGGGTGGGGGCTTCTGATGGAGGAGGGAGGAGACAGGGGGAGGAGGAGGAGGAGGAACAGGAAGAAGAGGAGGAAGGAGCATCATCAGGACACAGACACACAGAGCGACCGACGGACGGACAGACAGACAGACGGAGGGGGGGGAGTCACGGAGCCTCCGCCGCCGCCTGGAAGCTGCTGCAGCTCGGACACACAGCCAGGCTCGAGCCGGCACACACACGGAGCCATGGCCGACGACGACAGCCGAACCACGGCCTGCACCGGCTCCAGCCTGCTGCAGCCGGTCAGCGAGATGACCAACCTGCCGCTGGACCAGGTAACACACACACATGCACATGCACATGCACATGCACATGCACGTCAACACGGCGGCCGAGACTCCGAGACTCCGAGCCTCCGGAGCTCCAGGGCGGAGGAGGCTCGGAGGCTCGGCCGCCGAGTCCCGGCTCAGACACACGGCGGCGGCGGCGGAGAAAGCGACGCTGCACGGAGGGAGAGGGATGATGGTGGTGGGCAGGGCGGAGGAGACGGACTGGGCCGAGGAGGAGGAGGAGGAGGAGGAGGGAGGGAGGAGGAGGAGGTGTAAAAACACTGAGGAGAGGTGGAGATGAAGGAAACATCAGGAAGAGAAAGAATCCAGGATGAGGAAAAGAAAAGTAGGGAAAACAGGAATGAAGGAGAAGAGGAGGAGGAGGAAGGAGGAGGAGGAGGAAGAGGAGGAGGAGGAGGAGGAGGCCCGGCGGTGCAGCGGAACCGGCTCACGGCCACCACGGTGTCGGAGCGGCCTCGGCCTGGTCCTAGGTGTGTGTGTGTGTGTGTGTGTACGCTCATGATGGATGTGTGTGTTTTCATGATGTGTGTGCATGTGTTGTCTTGCAATGTGTGTGTGTGCATTCACACACATCATGAACATGAACGTCAGGTCTTCCAGAATCTGCCCATGTGGAGGCAGTGAAGCTGTGTTTGCCCCAGAGCGGGGCTGTAGTTTCCTCTTAGTTCAGTTCACTAGATTATTTCTTCACTGCTAGTTTTAGTATAATAACCCTGCTCTGTGTGTGTGTGTGTGTGTGTGTGCAGGTGAACTTCGTGGTGTGTCAGCTGTGTGCGCTGCTCTCGGCCTTCTGGTTCCGTCTCTTCCTCCATCCCAGTAGAACCAGTCCGCTGGTCCGACACGTGGTGGCGACGCTGCTGGGACTCTACTTCGCCATGTTCTGCTTCGGATGGTGAGCTCATCAAACAGCCAGAGCCTGTTGTTGGTGCTGGTTCCATTCATGATCTACAGGTTGGTCTGTGTCCTGCAGGTACGCCCTCCACTTCCTGGTCCAGAGCGGACTCACCTACGGCATCATGATCCTCACCGGAGTCGAACACATGCACAAGTAAGTTCACCAAGTCCAGTCCTACCAGCTCAGGGACGACCCCGAGACCCCGAGACCCCGAGACCCCGAGACCTGGTCTGAGCAGGTCTGAGGGTCTGGACTCTGCTGGTCTGGGGGAGGGAAGGAAGGAAGGAAGGAAGGAAGGAAGGAAGGAAGGAAGGAAGGAAGGAAGGAAGGAAGGAAAAAGGGATAGAAGCATGGATGTATTATATGGATAGAAGGAAGGAAGGACGAAGGGATAGAAGGAAGGAAGGAAGGATAGAAGCATGGATGTATTATATGGATAGAAGGAAGGAAGGAAGGAAGGAAGGAAGGAAGGAAGGAAAAAGGGATAGAAGGAAGGAAGGAAGGATACAAGCATGGATGTATTATATGGATAGAAGGAAGGAAGGACGAAGGGAAGGAAGGAAGGAAGGAAGGACAAAGGGATAGAAGGAAGGAAGGAAGGATAGAAGCATGGATGTATTATATGGATAGAAGGAAGGAAGGAAGGAAGGAAGGAAGGAAGGAAGGAAAAAGGGGTAGAAGCAT
Source organism: Decapterus maruadsi (assembly GCA_030347415.2). Lineage (NCBI taxonomy): Eukaryota > Metazoa > Chordata > Actinopteri > Carangiformes > Carangidae > Decapterus > Decapterus maruadsi. Next base: position 26,237,346 of record CM064891.1, read on the forward strand.
GGATGTATTATATGGATAGAAGGAAGGAAGGAAGGACGAAGGGAAGGAAGGAAGGAAGGACGAAGGGAAGGAAGGAAGGACAAAGGGAAAGATGGGAGGAAAGAAGGAAGGGAAAAAAGGAAGGATAGATGGAGGGAGAGAACAGATTTGTTGAAGGAAGGAAGAAGAGAAGGAAGGAAAAATGGAGGGAGGGAACAGATCAGGTCATTTAGATCAAAAGAGGAAGAAGGAAGGAAGGAAGGAAGGAAGGACAAAGGGATAGAAGGAAGGAAGGAAGGAAGGACAAAGGGATAGAAGGAAGGAAGGAAGGAAGGAAGGAAGGCCTCACCGTGCTGTGTGTCGTGCCAGGTCCTGCCTGCTGGTGGCGCTCACCTACCTGAGCCTGTGTCAGATCACGCGGGTCTACGTCTTCGACTACGGCATGTACTCCGCCGACTTCACCGGGTAAGAGCCGCGGTCCCGACGTCCACAGTCTCACACGACATGACCCCGCCCCTTTTATGACCCCGCCCTCTTTCTGACCCCGCCCCCTCTCTCCTCAGGCCCATGATGGTGATCACACAGAAGATCACGAGCCTGGCGTTTGAGATCCACGACGGTGAGCATGTGACCACACGAAGCTTCCTGTCTGTAAGCGGCTCCGCCTCCCAGGGGGCGGAGCTTTAGCGCTGAGCGCCAGCTGACTCAGGGTCTGTGTCGTCTCCACAGGGATGTGCCGACAGGAGGAACAGCTGACCCCAGGACAGAAGGTGTTGGCCATCAGGTTTGTCCCGCAGGTCGCTGTGGTGAACTCCACACGTTTTAATCCTGGGCACTGATTGGTCGATAAAGTCATGATGCTCCAGAACAGGGAACACTGCAAATATAAAAACTCTATTGCAGATTGTTGTTGTTGTATCGGTACTCGGTATCAGTGAGTACTCAGGTATCAGACATCCCTGCTCTTTACAACCTCTGGAAATAAGGTTTATTAAAACGACGTTAAAGGGATATGCCAACTTTTTTCGTGTCTTGCATCACTCCCGAGTCCACGACCAGCAGATAGACACCATCCTGTACAGGTAGAATTAGTGCTTTTACTTTGAAACAGGAAGCTAACCTACCCTCGATGTAGCTAGCTTGAACCAAAATAAACCGTCTTAGCTTGAACCCTCCGTTTTGACCGAGCTCGTCCCGTTAGCGGCGTTTGACCGCTCAAGATGCCTTAGCGGAGAGTTTTGTCAGCTCTGAGACGAAGATCGGTCCGTTTAGAGTTGATGAAGAGTTTCTCTGATGACTTTAGGTGGAGGCAGGCTAACACTACCCACACACTTCCAGTGTTTGAGCTAAGCTAATTAGCTGCTTTAGGTGGAGGCAGGCTAACACTACCCATACACTTCCAGTGTTTGAGCTAAGCTAATTAGCTACTTTAGGTGGAGGCAGGCTAACACTACCCATACACTTTCAGTGTCTGAGCTAAGCTAATTAGCTACTTTAGGTGGAGGCAGGCTAACACTACCCATACACTTCCAGTGTTTGAGCTAAGCTAATTAGCTACTTTAGGTGGAGGCAGGCTAACACTACCCATACACTTCCAGTGTTTGAGCTAAGCTAAGGCTAACACTACCCATACACTTCCAGTGTTTGAGCTAAGCTAATTAGCTACTTTAGGTGGAGGCAGGCTAACACTACCCATACACTTCCAGTGTTTGAGCTAAGCTAATTAGCTACTTTAGGTGGAGGCAGGCTAACACTACCCATACACTTCCAGTGTTTGAGCTAAGCTAATTACAGCGATACGGCTCTATCTCCATGGATACTGCACACACAGTGGAGAGGATGGCGTCTATTTGCTGGTCATGGACTCTGGAGTGAGGCAAGACACGTACAAAAAATGTTGGCGTATCCCTTTAAGGAAAAAGTTTTATACTTCATTAATTGAATTAGTTTCATAGCGTTAATGCGTTGTGTGAGGGCTTTTATTTTGAAGGGGTTGTGTGTGTGTGCAGGAGGATGCCCAGTCTACTCGAGTACTTCAGCTACAACTGTAACTTCCTGGGGATCCTGGCCGGACCCACCTGCTCCTACAACGACTACATCGCCTTCATCGAGGGAGACCCGCGTCGCCATAGAGACCAGGAGGCCGACAGGAAGTCCAACGCCAAGCTGGGGCGGAGCGAGCCGTCGCCAAACGTAGGTCGCGTGGTCACGGCCGCCTGCTGCTGTCGTTGTTGTTGTTACCGTGACTACGATGCCAACCGAGTGCATCTCTGTCCAGTGGTGTCGTCGGTGTGATACTCAGGTTTACTCAGTAAATACTTCAGTACACGCAGTACCACAAAACTATCCGACTAAAGTTCAGTTCAAGGGCGGCCCCAACGTTTTCTAGAATTTTTTTGAAGAAATTGTACCAGTTTCTTCTCATTTTTTTTTCAATTTTTATTTTTTTTCAAGAAATTTTACCCTTTTATCTATTATTGTTTGCCCCTTTTTTGAGAGAGAGAAATTTAGCCACATTTTTCTATAATTGTTTGAGAATTCAGACCACTTTTTTGAGAAATTTTACCAAATTTTTTCTTAATTTTTTTGCAAAATCATACCATTTTTTTCTAGAATTCTTTTGAGAAATTTTACAATTTTTTTCTCAATTAAAAAACAACGATTTTTTTTGTTTGTTTTGGGTTTTTTTTTTTTAGAAATTTTTACCACTTTTTAAAACTTTTTTTGAAATTAATTTTTTGAAATCTTACCACTTTTTTTCCAGAAATTTCTCTATAATCTTTCAAAAAATGTAGCTACGCCTAATTTAAACGCACATTGATTGTTTGTGTGTTTCTGGTGTTTTGTCCAATGGGGGTCCGTGGTCTAGTCTCTGGTCTAGTCCGTGGTCTGGTCCGTGGTCTAGTCCGTGGTCTAGTTCGTGGTCTAGTCCGTGGTCTAGTTCGTGGTCTAGTCCGTGGTCTAGTCCGTGGTCTAGTTCGTGGTCTAGTTCGTGGTCTAGTCCGTGGTCTAGTCCGTGGTCTAGTTCGTGGTCTAGTCCGTGGTCTAGTCCGTGGTCTAGTCCGTGGTCTAGTCCATGGTCTAGTTTGTGGTCTAGTCCGTGGTCTAGTCCGTGGTCTAGTCCGTGGTCTAGTCCGTGGTCTAGTCCGTGGTCTAGTCCGTGGTCTAGTCCGTGGTCTAGTCCGTGGTCTAGTCCGTGGTCTAGTCCGTGGTCTAGTTCGTGGTCTAGTCCGTGGTCTAGTCCGTGGTCTAGTCCGTGGTCTAGTTCGTGGTCTAGTCCGTGGTCTAGTCCGTGGTCTAGTCCGTGGTCTAGTCCGTGGTCTAGTGCGTGGTCTAGTTCGTGGTCTAGTACGTGGTCTAGTACGTGGTCTAGTCCGTGGTCTAGTCCGTGTCAGTTTTGGGTCCTAGATGTGAACCGTTAGAGAACCACTAGTGATGCCAGTGTGAACAGCTGACCACCACTGTCTCTGTCCCCTCAGACGGAGGTGGTTCGTAAAGTGGCCACGTCCTTCTTCTGCCTGCTCGTCTTCCTGTCCGTCTGTAAAGTCTTCCCCGTGGAGCGCAACATCGACGACGACTTCATCGCCAACACGCCCTTCTACGCTCAGGTGGTCTACCTGTACCTGTCCATGTTGACCACCAGACCCAAGTACTACTTCGTCTGGACACTGGGTGGGTGACGGAGACCTGGAGCCGGGATCAACCTCCGAGTGACATGGAGACACCTGTCCAACACCTGTCCAACACCTGTCCAACACCTGTCCAACACCTGTCCAACACCTGTCCAGCCCCTGTCCTCATTAACTCATCTCACCTGTCCAACCCTTGTCTCCATCACCCTGTCTCACCTGTCTTCATCAGCCCACCTCCTCCATCAGCCTGTCTCACCTGTCCAGCAGCTTCCTGTCTCCATCAGCCTGTCTCACCTGTCCAACAGCTTCCTGTCTCCATTAGCTCGTCTCACCTGTCCAGCCGCCGTCTAACAAACTGTCTCCGTCCTCTTTCACATCAGCTGACGCCATCAACAACGCCGCCGGCTTCGGCTTCAACGGCTACGACAGCGACGGAGCTCCTCGCTGGGACCTCATCTCCAACCTGAGGATCCTCAACATCGAGGTGACGACCGTCCTGAAACTGTCCTCTCCTGTCCTCTCCTGTCCTCACCTGTCCTCACCTGTCCTCACCTGTCCTCTCCTGTCCTCTCCTGTCCTCACCTGTCCTCACCTGTCCTCTCCTGTCCTCTCCTGTCCTCACCTGTCCTCACCTGTCCTCTCCTGTCCTCAGAGACACCTGTCCTGTTCTCCTGTCCTCACCTGTCCTCACCTGTCCTCACCTGTCCTCACCTGTCTTTGATAATTACACCTCTCCTGTCCTCTCCTGTCCTCACCTGTCCTCACCTGTCCTCTCCTGTCCTCTCCTGTCCTCACCTGTCCTCACCTGTCCTCACCTGTCCTCTCCTGTCCTCACCTGTCCTCACCTGTCCTCACCTGTCCTCTCCTGTCCTCTCCTGTCCTCTCCTGTCCTCACCTGTCCTCTCCTGTCCTCACCTGTCCTCACCTGTCCTCTCCTGTCCTCACCTGTCCTCACCTGTCCTCTCCTGTCCACCTAAATGTTGGTGTCAGTGATGAACTCTAACAGCTGGATCAGCAGCATCAGTTAGTCTGGATGGAAGAGCAGCGCTGCCTCTACACAGTACTAATGCAGTACTGGTATTAGTACTAGTAGTAGTACTAGTGAAGCTTCCTGTGTGTATTGGACAGAAGAGCAGCGCTGCCTCTACACAGTACTAACGCAGTACTGGTATTAGTACTAGTAGTAGTACTAGTGAAGAAGAGCAGCGCTGCCTCAAACCACCGCCTTTACATCAACACATACATGTTTCACTATGAACCGATTACAGTGAATTTGCATAACATGGTTGCGGTGCAGGGCGAAGGTACTGGGGTTGGAGTTGAAGGTGGGATACAGTATGTGTTGTAGACTGGCCAGATGCTCAGTACTGCAGTAGGTTTTACATCCTGGTCCAGCCGGCGTTCTAGCAGGTTCTGATCTGATCTGTTTCCTCCCAGTTCGCCACCAGCTTCAAAGTTTTCCTGGACAACTGGAACATCCAGACGGCTCACTGGCTCAAAAGGTCTGGTGTCTCTGATCCAGAACAACACATTCAGTCTAAACTAATGACCCTAATGACCTCTGACCTCTGACCTCTGACCTCTGACCTGTGACCTCTGGTTGACAGGGTGTGTTACGAGCGCTGCCCCTACCACCCCACGGCCGCCACCTTCATCCTGTCGGCCATGTGGCACGGAGCGTACCCAGGCTACTACCTCACCTTCCTCACCGGCATCGTCATCACGCTGGCAGCCCGAGCGGTGAGCGCCCCCTGCTGCGTAGAGAGGGAGTACCAGTCTACGCCACCGTAGACCCGACCACGCTCTACTGTGCATGTCGCCACAAGAGCCGCCATCACGTCCTGTTGTGTTGTTGGCTGCACTAATCAAGTTTGATAAAAATAACAAAACAGCTCGTTTTATAGAATACCGTCAACTCACACCCTTTCAAGGCAAACGAGAGAGGAAATAGGACACTGGGGGTTGAATTAGAATAATATAATGTGTCAGACACGTTGGTGTGAATGGTGATAATGGTGAATGGTGGTGAGATGTTTACGACAGTTCGGTTAAAGACAACACGACTGGACTGAACTAACAGCGCTTTCGCCCTCAGGTCAGACACAACGTTCGGCCACACTTCCTCCAGTCGCCATCCCATAAAATGGTCTATGATGTCATCACCTGGGCGGCCACTCAGATCGCCATCTGCTACACAGTGGTGCCTTTTGTGCTGTTGTCTGTCGGTCCGTCGATGAAGTTCTACAGGTGAGTGAGTCCTGCAGAGAGAAGTCGGGATTAACTTGTTTTAACTCAGGTTTAACTCAGGTTTAACTTTGAAGAAGTCAGGTTTAACTGCAACTAAGTCAGGATTAACTCATGTTAATGTTTCATTGGTTAAGTTTAACTCAGGTTTAACCAGGATTAACTCATGTTAATGTTTCATTGGTTAAGTTTAACTCAGGTTTAACCAGGAAGACTAGCCTGGTGTGAATAAACAATTAACAATAAACTTGAGCTCACTTCAGTTTTAACTCTCATTCAAAATTATGTCTGTGAGATTAAATTCATTTTATTGGTCAAGTGTAACTCAGGTTTAAGTTTGAAGAAGTCAGGTTTAACTTCAACTAAGTCAGGATTAACTTGAGCTCACTTCAGCCTCATTCAATATAACGTCTGTGAGATTAAATTCAGACGACTTGAAGTTGGTCAAAGTCTGAACTTTGTGTTGTCTCAGGTTTAACTTCAACTAAGTCAGGATTAACTCATGTTAATGTTTCATTGGTTAAATTTAACTCAGGTTTAACCAGGAAGACTAGCCTGGTGTGAATAAACAATAAACAATAAACTTGAGTTCACTAAAGTTTTAACTCTCGTTCAACATGATGTCTGTGAGATTAAATTCATGGGGATCTTGAATAAACAATAAACAATAAACTTGAGTTCACTAAAGTTTTAACTCTCGTTCAGAATGATGTCTGTGAGATTAAATTCATTTTTTTGGTCAAGTGAAACTCAGGTTTAACTTCAGCTAAGTCAGGATTAACTCAGGTTTAAGTTTAAAGAAGTCAGATTGAAGTTTAGCTATGTCAGGATTAACTATTGGTCAAGTTTAACTCAGGTTTAACTTTGGGTAAGTCAGGATTAACTTGAGCTCAACTCCTGCCTGTGAGGTTAACTTCAGACGACTTGAAGTTGGTTTATCCGTTGAACCGCGTGTCCGTCCTCCTCCTCCTCCTCAGGTCCTGGTACTTCGGGCTCCACATCGGTTGCGTCCTGGTGGCGGTGGCGTTGCCGGTCAAACCGAGGCACCTGCGGCTCAGAGACCAGCAGAGGAAGTTGCCCCGGGAGCCTCGGGAGGCGGCGGCGGTGGAGCAGCAGCAGCGGCAGCGCCACCCGGAGGCTTCGGACAGCAACTGCATCCAGAAAGAGAAAACCACATGAGACGGGACGACGAGCCGCGGTCGCGTTGGACATTTTATTTCCATTCACTTGTACAGAAGGAGGAGCTACTTCCTGTCTGGGGAGCACGGACACGACGGTCGAGTTAAAACACTGTTTTCATTTGGAGTCTTGACGCGATGGAGACGGACCTGCCCCCCCTACCCCCCCCCCACCCCCACCCCCCCTCGCGTGAACGGCTGAAAACCAACAGAACTGAACCGTTGTGGTCAGATCTGTATAGAAAGTACATGTACACACTTGAACCGCCATGGCCGCCGCCGCCGCCGCCGCCGCCTGTGGAGGATGAACTGACAGAAACCTGCAGGTGGACAGAGGGATGACTGACGGGTGAACGCATGATTACGAGAAGATGGGATCCAGTGAAAAGACAGAGGAGGAAGTGAATGAGTGAATGAGTGAATGAGTGAAGGGAGGAGCGATCAGTGCATTAAAGCAGAGAACGGACGGACAACGAATCAGAAGACAGAGAAGTTTCCTCCTCCACGTTCGACTCGTCTGTTCAACACGTGTTCGTAGGAATCAGTCTGAGAAAGTGCCAACGATGAATCCACTCAGTCGCCTTAGTTGTCGAGTTGTTACGAGTCCGTCCTGAGTGCTGAGCTGTGTTTACATTTGTAGTCGTCGGTTTGTGTCACGTAGTTATTTATGTCATTATTATGAACCACTTTGTGACGAGGCGCCAGTTATAACGGGTTAACGAGCTGTAACGAGGCCTTTATTAACGCTTAATAAACCATTCATACTTGACTAACACGCATCAGAGCAGCACGGGACGGCGCGTCGTGTTTCCTCCAGCAGCACAACACAGCTGTCGGTCCAGAGGGAAAACCTGTTCTTATTAAAGGGACAGTTCAACATTTAGTCAAATTGTCCCATCACCATAATCCCTATAGTCATAGCAGTAGGTTCATTACCTTTAATTGTCGGTGCAAGCTATTTTTAGAACGGCGGAGCAGAGCCGTGAGCTGCTCAGAGCTACGCTACGGAGGCTCATTATGGGATTTCTTGGTTTCAAACTCATCAAATACACAATCCAACAACTCCACAACGCTCTGGTGGACAAGTTGTGACCTGCACATTCACCACGCTATGAGATAATAACACAACGTTACCACACAGAGTTGTTTTAGAGGGAAACACAGAGGGAACAATTAAAGGTAACGAACCTACTGCTGTGACTGTAGGGGTTATGGTGATGGGACAGTTTGACTAAATGTTGAACTGTCCCTTTAAGGAGGCGTCAGTATTGTTCCAGATGGTAAAACCTGTTCTTATTAATGTCTTAGAGCTGGATCACTAAACGATTGATGAACCAGTAACAAAGCCACTGGTTACCGTTGGTTACCACTGGTTGCCACTGGTTGCCACTGGTTACCCCTGGTTACCCCTGGTTACCCCTGGTTACCCCTGGTTACCCCTGGTTACCCCTGGTGTGATAAGTAAAGCCTTTATAAGCGGTGCCTCAGCAGGAAGTGGCTCTGTGTAGGTAACGTGTGGTTTAGTGTCTGATGTAAAGAAACGCTTCAGAAGGTTTTAAGAAATAAGCTCAAAAACAGTGTTATTGTTATTATTATTATGATTATTATCAGATTGTTTCCTCCCAACAGGTGAAACTCAACGTTTGGTTCAGCTTGTGTTTATTTCTTCCAACCTGCTGCAGCTGTTTGAGGCGTCCAGACAGGACAGTGTTAATGTCACAGTGAACCAGCCGCCTCTCTGAGGTTTGATATCAACTACATGTTTGTTTTTTGTAAATTATCAGATTAAACCTTGGATTTTTTGACACTTGACACTGAGTGTGGAGTTGATCTGTGACAGACAGGTGATCCACACCTCCCTCACCTTTACCCACCTGCACTTTAACCCAGAATAAACTGATAGTGAACCAGGAGCCCCCCCCCCTCCTCCCCCCCCGCTCTGCACTGTTAATAAGTAATGACTCACCTTTATTCCTCCGATAAGAGGGAGACGTGTTTCTGAAGATGTTTAACCCTCCTGTTGTTCTCATGGGTCAGGGAAGGAAGGAAGGAAGGGAAGGAAGGAAGGAAGGAAGGAGGGAGGGAAGGAAGGAAGGTAGTAAGGATGAAGGGAGGGAAGGAAGGAAGGATGAAGGGAAAGATGGGAGGAAAGAGGAAGGGAGGTCGGAGGGAATAGGGAAGGGGAAAAGGATGGAAAGAACGATGGAATGAGGGAACAGATTAGGAAGAAGAATTGAGGACAAAGGGAAGGAAGAAAAGAAGGAAAGGAAAAAGGATTGTGGAAAGAAGGAAGGATGGAGGAAGGGAACAGATTGGGTCAGTTTGACTCAGAGGGACGACGGGAAAGTTAAAGTCTTTAAACTGTTCAAACCAACAGACTCAATAAATAAATATTATATATTATAGCTACATATTAAAAATAACATGATGACGTCATACAGTGATATTGAATATGGACGATCAGAACAACAACAGCTGATCCCTCAGCGCCGCTCCACCACCGGAGGCTTCATCCTGGGTTTGTCTCTGTTCCTGGTTCATGGACAATAAAGTTACATTTACAAAAACATTGGTCCATTATTATCATTATTTAAATAAATCGTTTTTCTACCAGCACATTTATTCTGTGTGGTCCTCCTCCAGCTTTAGTACCTTTTATATGAAGAACCGATTATTTTAAACTGTTTGTGTCTCTTTTCGTGATGTTTCTGGGCAGAATGTGGCCTCTGGGTCCAATATGGCTCTAAATGTCTTCTAGTCGAAGGGAGGCCATGCCAGTAAGAATTTCATTGCTTGTTTTACAATAAATAAATATCTTAAATGTTGAATCATTGCCAGTATCTGATAAACTACGCCCCTGACGTCACTGTTGTGTTGCGTCTGGCGGTGTTTTGGACAGGAAACTGCGGCTGCGTGTGCTTTTATTTTGGCAGCAGCAGGGACCGGAAGTGAAGGGCGTGGCTGCGGCGGCGGGCTTGACCAGTCGGTGACCGTCGGTCGGTTGTTATTCTGTCAAGATGGCTGCCGCTGCTGCTGCTGATGCGGAGTGAGCTGGAGCTGAAGCGGACACCGACACAGACACCGACACCCGGCTGGACCTCAGCCCTGATCCCGGACCGAGACCCGAATCCCGGGTTCTGATTCTTCTGTGAAGGTAAAGACAGCAGCGAGCGGCCGTTGGTGCAGCATCCTCCTCCTCCCGCCGCCATTGATCCGGGTTTGATTGACAGTTGTCAGGTCGTCGACGGCGGAGCGGAGGCGCCGGTCCCCGGTGTCGGTGACTGTCGGTGACTGTCGGTGATTGTCTCCGGTGACCGTGTCCGTCGGTGTTGTCAAGGTTATTCCGGTGACTGCGGCCATTTACCGTTCAAAACAACGGCGACGACGTCAGACAATATGCTAATGATCACCGGAGATAACGGACAGAACCGGGCGGGGCCTCGCGCGACCGACCGTTAGATAAACCTGCTGTAAAACAACAGGTGCGTTCACGGACCGCTCCGGAAAACCGCGCGTTGAGTCATTTATTTTATTTTATTTACGTCATCCATCAATTCATCTGCAGATTATCGACATTATCGATCAATCTGTTTTGATATTCGATCGATCAGCGGGAAAAACAATAGAAATCGATCACAGCGGTGCCTTCAGGTGTCCACCGTGTTACATTAATAAAGCGTTTATTACCGTGTAATAAACGACAGCTCTGGAAAAACAGACACTTTCACAAACGTTTCTTCAGAGCATCTCTACATGTGTGACACAATATATATAGTATAATATAGTTATAAAAACCACTGCTGGAATTAAACTTTGACCTTATAAACTCTTCCTCGGTTCAAATATTCCTGCTGTTCTTTAGGAATAAATATCAACATGTTTTCTTTGCATTATTATGATTATTCAAGGTCTGAAAAGACTTGATATTTTCTGTTATTTAGACTTGTTGAGTCATTTTCAGCCAATAAAAGCTCTAAATGACTGCATTTTTATTTCAATTTTGGGAGAAATGTTGTCTAGTTTATAGAATATAATTTAATTTTACCAACACATTTCTATAAATAGTAAAACCAGAGAAACTGATCATTCTGGGAGTGGTTTCTTCATTTTTTCCAGAGCTGGAAGCTGCTGCCCCTCCCTGTTTATATATAAATATATTATATTATATTATATTATATTATATTATATTATATTATATTATATTATATTATATTATATTATAAGTGTATCACTGTTATTGATCAGTATTCATGATTCTGGTCACAACAAGTGTCTGGATGTGAGAAACAGTCAATATTGTGACTGATCAATAAGCTGTGACGCGTGTGTTTGATGAAAGGCTGTAAATGGAAGAGTTGTGTTATATTCCTGTATCAATCCAAAGTATTGATCCAATAACATTTATCAAATGATTCTAATGATTACATTTCAATGTGAGAGAAGAGGAGACAGGAAGTGATTGATCAGACTCTGTGTTCATCAGGTTAATTAGACTAGATTACATTCAGTCATCTTTAAACCTGAGCTGGAGGCTGTTTCCGTGGTGACAGCAGCAGCATCCCTGGGGATTGTGGGTAATGTCGTATAGGTTATTATTATTAGAGAGGGTCGAGTCTGAGCTCTGATTGGTTGCTGGTGTCCGTGGAAACGAGTGCGACAGCCGCACCTCAGTCAGACAACATGGCGGCAGTGTGTTGAAGTGTGTGTGTGTGTGTGTGTGTGTGTGTGTGTGCAGCAGCGGCCCCCTGACGGACTCGAACATGGACACCACCACCTCCATCAAGATGACCACGCTGGCCATCCAGAACCTGTTCAGCTACGTGGAGGAGGAGAACCTGCCGGCGCTGCGGGCGCATCTGGACCGCTTCAAGGAGGTGGACGGACGCAGCGACGTACGTTCAAGTTTATGTTTATTAAATATGTAAATGAGGCAATATCTAATTAAATATGCGCTCATTTGCATATATTTCCAGACCATGATGATGATGGTGATGATGATGATGATGATGATGGTGATGATGATGATGATGATGATGATGATGATGATGATGATGGTGATGATGATGATGATGATGATGATGATGATGATGATGATGATGATGATGATGATGATGATGGTGATGATGATGATGATGATGATGATGATGATGATGATGATGATGATGATGATGATGATGATGATGATGGTGATGATGGTGATGATGATGAAGGTGATGGTGATGATGATGGTGATGATGATGATGGTGATGATGATGATGGTGGTGATGATGATGGTGATGATGATGATGATGATGATGATGATGATGGTGATGATGATGGTGATGATGATGATGATGATGATGATGATGGTGATGGTGATGATGATGATGATGATGATGGTGATGATGATGATGGTGATGATGATGATGATGATGATGATGATGATGATGATGATGATGGTGATGATGATGATGGTGATGATGATGGTGATGATGATGATGATGATGATGATGATGATGATGATGATGATGGTGATGATGATGATGATGATGGTGATGATGATGATGGTGATGATGATGATGATGATGATGATGATGGTGATGATGATGATGATGATGATGATGATGATGATGATGATGATGATGATGATGATGATGATGATGATGATGATGATGATGATGATGGTGATGATGATGATGATGATGATGATGATGGTGATGATGGTGATGGTGATGATGATGATGATGATGATGATGATGATGGTGATGATGATGATGATGATGATGATGATGATGATGATGGTGATGATGATGATGATGATGATGATGATGATGGTGATGATGATGATGATGATGATGATGATGATGATGATGGTGATGATGATGATGATGATGATGATGATGATGATGATGGTGATGGTGATGATGATGATGATGATGATGATGATGGTGATGATGATGATGATGGTGATGATGATGATGATGGTGATGATGATGATGATGGTGATGATGATGAGGATGATGATGATGATAATGATTAGGGTTGCACATCTTTGTGATGATGATGATGATGATCTAGATACACAGGTGATGATTCAAAAACGATACCCTTTTATTGATGATGAAGGTGATGATTCAGTGTGATGATGATGTTAATATCTGTTGTAGATCCAAGAAGCCAATTCTATGAAATTGACTACCATTCTACAGTACAATATTTTCTTTTCAAATATATCTCCAAGCATTGTTGCTTTAAAGCACTGGCAAAAAAGAAATAAATCAAGGAAAAAAGAATAACAAGATCACATGTCAATGTATTCATATTTAGACATGGATGATATCTGTAAGAGTTTATGTAAATTAGCCATGATTTTCCACCCAGCTGGTCCAGGTGCTGTTCGGAGCCAGTGCTGATTAGACCAGCTGAGGTTCAGCACCAACTCCTTGATGATGTCAGAGCGATGATTATGATGGTGATGCAACCAGATGGCATACAGAGCATAGACTATAAAAGACTATCGCTCCGTTTGTTTATCAATGAAGCCATGTCTCTGCAGAAGCTAACAAGCTGAGCTACAGGCAGTGGCTAACAGCAGCTAACATCGTCTCACAACATTGATGATGAAAACGAGTTGTCAATCATGATGATGATGATGATCACGGCTGATTTTTTCAGCCGGGTTTAGAGTTATCAAAAGTCTGTGCTTGATGAGGATGATGTTCAACATGAGTTTGGAGCAGGTTTGATAACTGTAGCAGCAGCAGACACAGGAGCAGCTCCTGGATGGGGAGTGTGCTAACCCAACTAACAGCAGCAAAGCTAACATCAGGACGTCATCTGTTCAACCTCCTGTCATCAGATACAACATGAAACTACGCCTGTAACCGTGTTGTAACTAAGATATTAATGAAAAAAATAGTTTTTATTTGGCCTGCTGATTGATTTATGAGTTATTAAAGAGACCGCTAACGGCTGCACTCTAGTTGCGATAACCGATTCATGGCGCTACAAGGATGCATCTGAATTCATGGCTAATTTGCATCGGTTCAGGAGGTCACCGATGCAGGATCTCTCACTTGTTAAAGGAGGTGCTGGAGAACAGCTAATAATGATGATGATAATGATGATGATGATGATGATGATGATGATGGTGATGATGATGGTGATGATGATGATGATGATGATGATGATGATGATGATGATGCTGTGTGCAGAACGGCCAGACGCCCCTGATGCTGGCGGCGGAGCAGGGCAGTCTGGACATCGTGCAGGAGCTGATCAGGAGAGGAGCCGACGTCAACCTGGACGACGTGGTGAGGAACACACGCACGCCTGTAACCATGGCGATATTAATGCAAATGACTCTGTCTGCACCCCCTTTCACCCTCTTCGCTGTGGATGCTGCTGTTGCTAAGAAACAGAGCGAGCTGCACCTGTTGCCGTGGTAACCCTGTGTCTGTGTGCAGGACTGCTGGTCGGCTCTGATCTCTGCAGCGAAGGAAGGTCACGTGGACGTCGTGAAGGAGCTGCTGGAGAACAGCGCCTACATCGAACACAGAGACATGGTACCGGGGCCGCCACCGCCTCCTCTTCCTCTTCTTCATCCTCCTCTTCATCCTCCTCATCCTCCTCTTCATCCTCTTCATCCTCCTCTTCATCATCCTCTTCATCCTCCTCTTCATCCTCCTCTTCATCATCCTCATCCTCTTCTTCATCCTCACCCTCCTCTTCGTCCTCCTCATCATCCTCATCCTCTTCATCCTCCTCATCCTCCTCTTCATCCTCATCATCCTCCTCTTCATCATCCTCATCCTCCTCTTCATCATCCTCACCCTCCTCTTCATCATCCTCATCCTGCTCTTCATCCTCCTCTTCATCATCCTCATCCTGCTCTTCATCCTCCTCTTCATCATCCTCATCCTGCTCTTCATCATCCTCATCCTCCTCTTCATCATTCTCATCCTCCTCTTCGTCCTCCTCTTCATCCTCCTCCTCATCCTCTTCATCCTCCTCTTCATCATCACCCCCCCCCCATCTGTCCTCAGGTCTCCACTTCCTGTATCTGTACCTTTCACATTAAAAGAGACGTTTTAGTTCAAACAGTTCATGTGACAGATCCAGGATCGCAGCTCACGACCGGTGAATGGGATGAAAAATATAAACCAACAGATTTCACCATGAAACTTCCCAAGTTCATCTGTTCATCAGTTATTACATTTACAAAAAAAATTATAAAAAGTTATGAGGTGTGGGTCATGTTGGGGCTCAGAGGAGACGTTTACAATAAAGGTCAAAGGTCGACTGTGATGTCACTGCTCTCCCTCCCTCAGGGTGGCTGGACGGCTCTGATGTGGGCGGCGTACAAAGGTCGCGTGGAGGTCACGGAGCTGCTGCTGGAGCACGGAGCCAATCCCAACACCACGGGACAGGTCACACTCAGAGAATACATTTACAAGTTATTCATTTAGTTTCCATCTTTTTCTGGGACATTTTCTCTTTTTTTAAAAGTTATTTTAACAACCCTCCCCCCTGCAGCAGTACAGTGTGTATCCAATCATCTGGGCCGCGGGCCGAGGCCACGCCCACATCGTCAAGGTGCTGCTGCAGAACGGAGCCAAGGTCAACTGTTCAGACAAGGTGAGCAGACGGACTGAGGCCACGCCCCCTCGCCACGCCTGCAGGCGGACTGAGGCCACGCCCCCTCGCCACGCCTGCAGGCGGACTGAGGCCACGCCCCCTCGCCACGCCTGCAGGCGGACTGAGGCCACGCCCCCTCGCCACGCCTGCAGGCCGCAGGTCGACGGTGTTCAGCTCAGTCTCATGTATTTGCATCAACAATAAAGAACTAGAAAGAAAAAAATGGCCGAAGCCTCGAGTTGAGATGAAGATGAGAAGAACCTGCTAATGTGTGTGTGTGTGTGTGTGTGTGTGTGTGTGTGTGTGTGTGTGTGTGTGTGTGTGTGTGTGTGTGTGTGTGTGCGTGCGTGTGTGTGCGTCAGTACGGCACCACGCCTCTGATCTGGGCGTCCAGGAAAGGACACTTCGACTGCGTGATGCACCTGCTGGAGAACGGCGCCGACGTGGACCAGGAAGGAGCCGTGAGTCAGATCCGTCCCTCGTCGGCAGCTCATCGCCGCGGCGACGGCGTGGTGGTTTAACCCGGTGTGTGTGTGTGTGTGTGTCCCGTCCAGAACTCGATGACGGCGCTGATCGTGGCGGTGCGCGGCGGCTACACGGACGTGGTGAAGGAGCTGCTGAAGAGAAACCCCAACGTCAACATGACGGACAAGGACGGCAACACGGCGCTGATGATCGCCGCCAAGGAGGGCTACACCGAGATCGTCCAGGACCTGCTGGACGCCGGGACCTACGTCAACATCCCAGACCGGGTAGGACGGCGCCACGGGGACACGCCCACCGGAGGAGGACGCCGCCGCCGCCGCTCACGCTGACCCTGTGTGTGTGTGTTACAGAGCGGCGACACGGTGCTGATCGGGGCGGTGAGGGGGGGGCACGTGGAGATCGTCAGAGCGCTGCTGCATAAATACGCCGACATCGACATCAGAGGACAGGTGAGGACACAGCTGGAGTCTGACGGACAGATGTGGAGACAGATGTGGAGACAGATGTGGAGACAGATGTGGAGACAGATGTGGAGGTCTCACTCTGCTCTGTTTCCAGGAGAACAAGACGGCGCTGTACTGGGCGGTGGAGAAGGGCAACGCCACCATGGTGAGAGACATCCTGCAGTGCAACCCCGACACCGAGACCTGCACCAAGGTGAGACCTGCACAGCTGGCCAGATGTTGTCTGACAGAACACACCTGTCCAGATGTTGTCTGAGTGACCACACCTGTCCAGATGTTGTCTGACAGAACACACCTGTCCAGATGTTGTCTGAGTGAACACACCTGTCCAGATGTTGTCTGACAGAACACACCTGTCCAGATGTTGTCTGACAGAACACACCTGTCCAGATGTTGTCTGACAGATCACACCTGTCCAGATGTTGTCTGAACGAACACACCTGTCCAGATGTTGTCTAAGTGACCACACCTGTCCAGGTGTTGTCTGAACGAACACACCTGTCTAGATGTTGTCTGACAGAACACACCTGTCCAGATGTTGTCTGACAGAACACACCTGTCCAGATGTTGTCTGAGCGACCACACCTGTCCAGATGTTGTCTAAGTGATCACACCTGTCCAGATGTTGTCTGAACGACCACACCTGTCCAGATGTTGTCTAACAGAACACACCTGTCCAGATGTTGTCTAAGTGACCACACCTGTCCAGGTGTTGTCTGAACGACCACACCTGTCCAGATGTTGTCTGAGTGAACACACCTGTCCAGATGTTGTCTGAGTGAACACACCTGTCCAGATGTTGTCTGAGCGACCACACGTGTCCAGATGTTGTCTGACAGAACACACCTGTCCAGATGTTGTCTGAGCGACCACACCTGTCCAGATGTTGTCTGAGCGACCACACCTGTCCAGATGTTGTCTAAGTGACCACACCTGTCCAGATGTTGTCTGACAGAACACACCTGTCCAGATGTTGTCTGAGCGACCACACCTGTCCAGATGTTGTCTGACAGAAACACCTGTCCAGATGTTGTCTAAGTGATCACACCTGTCCAGATGTTGTCTGAACGACCACACCTGTCCAGATGTTGTCTAACAGAACACACCTGTCCAGATGTTGTCTAAGTGACCACACCTGTCCAGGTGTTGTCTGAACGACCACACCTGTCCAGATGTTGTCTGAGTGAACACACCTGTCCAGATGTTGTCTGAGTGAACACACCTGTCCAGATGTTGTCTGAGCGACCACACGTGTCCAGATGTTGTCTGACAGAACACACCTGTCCAGATGTTGTCTGAGCGACCACACCTGTCCAGATGTTGTCTGAGCGACCACACCTGTCCAGATGTTGTCTAAGTGACCACACCTGTCCAGATGTTGTCTGACAGAACACACCTGTCCAGATGTTGTCTGAGCGACCACACCTGTCCAGATGTTGTCTGACAGAAACACCTGTCCAGATGTTGTCTAAGTGATCACACCTGTCCAGATGTTGTCTGAACGACCACACCTGTCCAGATGTTGTCTAACAGAACACACCTGTCCAGATGTTGTCTAAGTGACCACACCTGTCCAGGTGTTGTCTGAACGACCACACCTGTCCAGATGTTGTCTGACAGAACACACCTGTCCAGATGTTGTCTGACAGAACACACCTGTCCAGGTGTTGTCTGAACGACCACACCTGTCCAGATGTTGTCTGACAGAACACACCTGTCCAGATGTTGTCTGACAGAACACACCTGTCCAGATGTTGTCTGACAGAACACACCTGTCCAGATGTTGTCTGACAGAACACACCTGTCCAGATGTTGTCTAAGTGACCACACCTGTCCAGATGTTGTCTGACAGAACACACCTGTCCAGATGTTGTCTGACAGAACACACCTGTCCAGATGTTGTCTGAGTGACCACACCTGTCCAGATGTTGTCTGACAGAACACACCTGTCCAGATGTTGTCTGACAGAACACACCTGTCCAGATGTTGTCTGACAGAACACACCTGTCCAGATGTTGTCTGACAGAACACACCTGTCCAGATGTTGTCTAAGTGACCACACCTGTCCAGATGTTGTCTGACAGAACACACCTGTCCAGATGTTGTCTGAGCGACCACACCTGTCCAGATGTTGTCTGACAGAAACACCTGTCCAGATGTTGTCTAAGTGATCACACCTGTCCAGATGTTGTCTGAACGACCACACCTGTCCAGATGTTGTCTAACAGAACACACCTGTCCAGATGTTGTCTAAGTGACCACACCTGTCCAGGTGTTGTCTGAACGACCACACCTGTCCAGATGTTGTCTGACAGAACACACCTGTCCAGATGTTGTCTGACAGAACACACCTGTCCAGGTGTTGTCTGAACGACCACACCTGTCCAGATGTTGTCTGACAGAACACACCTGTCCAGATGTTGTCTGACAGAACACACCTGTCCAGATGTTGTCTGACAGAACACACCTGTCCAGATGTTGTCTGACAGAACACACCTGTCCAGATGTTGTCTAAGTGACCACACCTGTCCAGATGTTGTCTGACAGAACACACCTGTCCAGATGTTGTCTAAGTGACCACACCTGTCCAGATGTTGTCTGAGCGATCACACGTGTCCAGATGTTGTCTAACAGAACACACCTGTCCAGATGTTGTCTGACAGAACACACCTGTCCAGGTGTTGTCTGAACGACCACACCTGTCCAGATGTTGTCTGACAGAACACACCTGTCCAGGTGTTGTCTGAACGACCACACCTGTCCAGATGTTGTCTGACAGAACACACCTGTCCAGATGTTGTCTGACAGAACACACCTGTCCAGATGTTGTCTAAGTGACCACACCTGTCCAGATGTTGTCTAAGTGACCACACCTGTCCAGATGTTGTCTGAGCGACCACACGTGTCCAGATGTTGTCTGAGCGAACACACCTGTCCAGGTGTTGTCTGAGTGACCACACCTGTCCAGATGTTGTCTGAGCGACCACACCTGTCCAGATGTTGTCTGAGTGAACACACCTGTCCAGATGTTGTCTGACAGAACACACCTGTCCAGATGTTGTCTGACAGAACACACCTGTCCAGATGTTGTCTGAGTGAACACACCTGTCCAGATGTTGTCTGACAGAACACACCTGTCCAGATGTTGTCTGAGCGACCACACCTGTCCAGATGTTGTCTAAGTGACCACACCTGTCCAGATGTTGTCTGAGTGACCACACCTGTCCAGATGTTGTCTGAGTGACCACACCTGTCCAGATGTTGTCTGAGTGAACACACCTGTCCAGATGTTGTCTAAGTGACCACACCTGTCCAGATGTTGTCTGACAGAACACACCTGTCCAGATGTTGTCTGACAGAACACACCTGTCCAGATGTTGTCTGACAGAACACACCTGTCCAGATGTTGTCTAAGTGACCACACCTGTCCAGATGTTGTCTGACAGAACACACCTGTCCAGATGTTGTCTAAGTGACCACACCTGTCCAGATGTTGTCTGAGCGATCACACGTGTCCAGATGTTGTCTAACAGAACACACCTGTCCAGATGTTGTCTGACAGAACACACCTGTCCAGGTGTTGTCTGAACGACCACACCTGTCCAGATGTTGTCTGACAGAACACACCTGTCCAGGTGTTGTCTGAACGACCACACCTGTCCAGATGTTGTCTGACAGAACACACCTGTCCAGATGTTGTCTGACAGAACACACCTGTCCAGATGTTGTCTAAGTGACCACACCTGTCCAGATGTTGTCTGAGCGACCACACGTGTCCAGATGTTGTCTGAGCGAACACACCTGTCCAGGTGTTGTCTGAGTGACCACACCTGTCCAGATGTTGTCTGAGCGACCACACCTGTCCAGATGTTGTCTGAGTGAACACACCTGTCCAGATGTTGTCTGACAGAACACACCTGTCCAGATGTTGTCTGACAGAACACACCTGTCCAGATGTTGTCTGAGTGAACACACCTGTCCAGATGTTGTCTGACAGAACACACCTGTCCAGATGTTGTCTGAGCGACC
>CM064891.1:26262973-26320473 GCA_030347415.2 Decapterus maruadsi
AGCAGCAGCAGGGGCGGGGCTTAGAGCAGCAGCAGGGGCGGGGCTTAGAGCAGCAGCGGGGGGGGGCTTAGAGCTGCAGCAGGAGGGGGGCGTCAAGCTTTTCTTGAAATTTTACCACTTTTTTTGTAGAATTTTTTTCTTACAAATTTTTTAAATCATTTTTTGCTTCTTTTTTTTTAGGAATTTTACCACGCTTTTCTAGAATAAAAATTTTCAAAAAAAAAATCTTGTAAATTTTTGTTTTGTTTTTTTGAAAATTTTTACCACTTTTTTTTTTACGCTTTTCAAGAAAAAAAAAGTACCACTTTTTTGTAAAATTGTTTTCTTACACTTTTTTTTATTTATGAATTTTACCACACTTTTCTAGAAAAATTTTTTTCAATTTTTTTTTTTTTTTTTTGAAGAAAAACAACTCTGGGAATGTTTTTTTGTAGAATTTTTTTCTTAGAAATTTTTTTTTTACCACTTTTTTTTCTTTGAGGAATTTTACCACGCTTTTCTAGAATAAAAATTATTTACCACTTTTTTTTTGACCACACTTTTCAGGAATTTTTTTCCCAAATTTTACCACTTTTTTTGTAGAATTTTTTTCTTAGAAATTTTTTTACCACTTTTTTTTCTTTTAGGAATTTTACCACGCTTTTCTAGACTAAAGATTTTCAAAAAAAAATCTTGTAAATTTTTGTAGTATTCTAAAAAAATGAAAAAAAAAACCCCACTTTTTTGTAGAATAGTTTTCTTACAATTTTTTTTATTTATGAATTTTACCACTTTTCTAGAATAAACATTTTCAATTTTTTTTTCTTTTTTTTCTTTTGAAGAAAAACAACTCTGGAAATGTTTCATGTTTTTTGGAGAAATTATACCACTTTTTTGTAGAATTTTTTTCTTAGAAATTTTTTTACCACTTTTTTTTTTTTTTAGAAATTTGACCACGCTTTTCTAGAATAAAAATTATTTACCACCTTTTTTTATCACACTTTTCAAGATTTTTTTTCCTCCAAATTTTACCACTTTTTTTTAGAAATTTCTTTACCACATTTTTTTTTGTAATTTTCCCACGCTTTTCTAGAATAAAAATTTTCAAAAAAAATTTTTTTTTGACGTAAATACTATTCTAAGTGAATATTTTATTTTTGTGTATTTTTGGTCTCTGCTTAAAAATTTTGTCCAATGGGGTTTAATTCATGTCAATATATAGGTCAGATGCATTCTCTCATACGTGAAACTGAATGTAACGTAACGTATAGTAACGCAACATACTGCGACGTAAGGTAACGTGAGCCTGGTTCTGGTCCTGGTTCTGCAGGTCCTGAAGAACGAGGTGGAGCTGATGGCGAGGATGGCCAAGACCATCGACGGCTTCACGCAGCACCAGACGCGACTGGCCGTGGTCATCGACGGACTGGACTCCTGCGAGCAGGACAAAGTTCTGCAGATGTTGGACACGGTGAGGACGGACTCCACCGGGCGCTTTATTGTGAAAGGGTTACAGGAAACTGACGTGTTTGTGTTTCGCCTCGGCAGGTGCGCGTGTTGTTCTCCAAAGGTCCGTTCATCTCCATCTTCGCCAGCGACCCGCACATCATCATCAAGGCCATCAACCAGAACCTGAACAGCGTCCTGCGAGACTCCAACATCAACGGACACGACTACATGAGGAACATCGTCCACCTGCCCGTCTTCCTCAACAGCCGCGGCCTCTCCAGCGCCAGGAAGATGTGCGCCGCCGCGCCGGCCAACGGGGACACCACCACCGCCGACGGTAACCACGGTGATGGGAGGAAGAAGGGTCACCGTGAAATAAAATAGATTATTGATTAATTGCATTTATCGCTTTATCGAGTCGATTATTAAATTCCAAAAACTATTTTTATTGCAGTTTCTCTTCCTCTCACACAGGATTTAACTGCATGTCGTTGTGTTATATTATATATTATATTATAAAGCTGCGTCTTTGTTCTGTTGGAGAACACTTAAGCTATTAACATTTATTTGCAGGCATTCGTTTTTTTGTTTTTCGTTTTTTTTTACTGTGAAGACTACATCCAAAAAAAAGAAAGAAATAGAAAATAAATCAATAAAAATAATGATTTGGAAGTTACAGTGAATTACATTTTAATGGTGCAATAAGTTGTTGTGGTGTTATCCAAAAATCAGTTCAGTCAAGACCTGAATAACTGTAATGGAATCACCAGCCCTAGTCTCTGTAGCACAGCTCTTTCAAAATAAAAGCATCACACGGCAGCTTGTTCACGTGGGCGGAGCTTAAACCCTCTCCGTCTCTCCAGGCTGGCACGAGGAGCTGGACAGGAAACTGTCTCAGCACAGTCTGGGAGAACTGACGAAGTTTGGCAGCAAGACGACGCTCGCTCGCAGGGTGAGAGACAGAGTGTGTTTGTGTGTGTGTTAAGTATTTCAGGTGTGTGAGTGAACCTGTGTGTGTTCCTGAAGTAGCGTTCCACCGTGTGACTGTGTGTGTGTGTGTGTGTGTGTGTGTGTGTGTGTGTGTGTGCAGGACACGTACCGGCGGCGGCAGGTTCAGCGCTCGGTGACGCGCCAGATGTCGTTCGACCTGACGAAGCTGATGGTGACGGAGGATTGGTTCAACGACATCAGCCCTCAGACCATGAGGAGGCTGCTCAACATCGTCTCTGTCACAGGTGCGCACGCTTTTATTTTGACACAGCGCCCACAGGAAGTTGGCCCATCTCACACTGATGGACTAGGCTAGACACTAGGCTGGAAACGTCTTGGAAAGTACACGCCAAACGTTTTAGAAAAGTCATTGTTCCCTCAACTATGTAAAACAAAAATTGTATCGACAAATCTGGCACATCGAAATTTAACACTTTTTTCTAGAATTTTTTTCTCCCTTTTTTTGAGAAATTTTACGACTTTTTCAAGATTTTTGAGTTTCTTCCATAATTAATTAATTTTTTTTTTTTTTTAGAAATTTTACCCCGTTTTTCTAAAAAAAAAATTGTTGAGAAATTTTACCACTTTTTTCCCAAAAATTTGTATACTTTTTTTTTTGTAGAAATTTTGACACTTTTTTCTAGATTTCTTTGTTTTTTTACGAGAAATTTTTACCACTTTTTTCTGGAAATGTTTCAACTTTTTGGAAAAATTTTCCCACTTTTTTCCAGAAATTTCCGTATAATCTTTCCAAAAATTCACGCCTAACTTGAGCATCATTGCCTCATGAGTCAAAGAGGAGCTTTGGCGAGGATCAGTCATCGTGTGTGTGTGTGTGTTCAGGTCGTCTGCTGAGAGCCAATCAGATCAGCTTCAACTGGGACCGCCTGGCGTCCTGGATCAACCTGACGGAGCAGTGGCCCTACCGCACGTCCTGGCTCATCCTGTACCTGGAGGAGACGGACGGCGTCCCCGACCAGGCCACGCTCAAGACCATCTACGAGAGGTCAGAGGTCACGCTCGGCCTCCTCCTCCTCCTGCTGCGTGTGTGTGTGTGATGATGTCATCGCTGACGCCGTGTCTCCTCCCCCTCAGAGTCTCTAAGAACATCCCCACCACCAAAGACGTGGAGCCGCTGCTGGAGATCGACGGAGACGTGCGCAGCTTCGAGGTCTTCCTGTCGTCACGGACGCCCGTCCTCACCGCGCGAGACATCCGCACCTTCCTGCCGTGCACCGTCAACCTGGACCCCAAGCTGCGCGAGATCATCGCAGGTAGACGCACACACACACACACACACGAGATCAGATCACATTGACACACGCCGTCCGCGGTCTAATTTGTGTTTACTTGCGGTCCTTGGTGTAAAACAGTTTGAGAACCACTGCTTTAAACGTCCAGACCAGATAAACTCCGCCCCTCCCTCTGTCTGATCCAGATGTGCGTGCGGCCCGGGAGCAGATGAACATGGGCGGGGTCACGTACCCGCCCCTCCCCCTGCAGGAGGCCCAGCCCCGCCCCACCTCCATGTACAGCCAGGTGTCGTCGGCGTGCTCTCCCTCCGCCTCCTTCAGCGGCGCCTTCACGCAGCCGCCGCCGGGGGGCGTCGTCTCGCCGCAGCCTCACAGCAGCTACTACAGCGGCCTGGCCGGCGGCCAGCACCCCTTCTACAACAGGGTGAGTACAGGCCCCGCCCACACGCCCCGCCTCCGCTCACCTCACCATGTCGTCCGTAGCGACAGGTAACTCTGACGTCGTCCGTGTCGGCGGAGATGATGCCACGTGGCCCAGGTAACGCTGTGATGTCATCAGACTGGTTCCTGCTCACCTGGTTCAGTTCACCCTCATTGTTTGTTGTCTTCAGTATGAGTTCATCCACACTGTGACCCGTCATGTGACCCGTCATGTGACCAGTCATGTGACCCGTCATGTGACCCGTCATGTGACCCGTCATGTGACCCGTCATGTGACCAGTCATGTGACCAGTCATGTGACCAGTCATGTGACCAGTCATGTGACCCGTCATGTGACCCGTCATGTGACCCGTCATGTGACCCGTCATGTGACCCGTCATGTGACCTATCATGTGACCCGTCATGTGACCAGTCATGTGACCGGTCAGAGCCGGCCCGAGGCGTAAGTGACCTGCTTACCACTAGGGGCCCCAAAAACCCCCAAAGAGAAATTCACTTTTTAAATGTATAGTGCGTAACTTGTGTCGACTCCGAGGGAAATCCTGCACAAGCACAAAAATCCTTAATTGTTGTTGTTGAACATTCCTGTTGTCGTTTATTTAAACCCAAAACTAAAAAAAGCAGATGGCGTGTTCACAGAAAACACATCATCTATTGGTTTGTTTTGTTCCTAGTTCGAGGCCCATAAAACATTTTAGCGTTTTAGCTGAATTTGGCTCCATTCCAGATTAAAAACGCGCCACGGTGTTGATTCGTAACGACAGATTAGAAAAATGAACTAAATGTATAGTAGGTGTGTAAATGATCAATAATCAGTATTATTGGCTCCAGCACCAGATGTAGCTCAGGCTCCGTAGAGACTCGGGCCGGTCTGGCGTCATGTGACCCGTTTCCCACAGGATCAAAAACCAAGTGAACTTCACTGAGCTCTGATTGGACGCTGATGATGAAACCACACACTTCCTGTTGGGAAACTGTTTTTTGTTTATTTGTTTTGTTTGGTTTTTTTTGCCTGTTCACATCGTCATGAACATTATTTTGATTTTCTCCCCCCCCCTCCCCCCCCGCTCCCTTCAGCCATATTTCACCCATCACCTTTACCAGCTGCCACGCCCCCTCGTGGGCTCCTCCTACTCATCACACCTCCATCCACGCCCGCTATCTAAAGCCTCCTTCAGGGACGCCGCCGCCGCACCCGTAAGTACAACTCACCTGAGCGTGGGCGGAGTTAGAGCGTCGTCAACCGCACGCACATCGCTCTGTGTCTGCTTCTCTTCTTCTTCTGCTGTGGACACAACTGGGCTCTTTCTTCTTCTGTGGTGGTTTTATCTATAGAACGGATGAAAATCGTCTCCGCTCCACTTTGACTTCCTGATGTTTTCTCTCCAGTTTCATTCTTCACCTGTCAACCTGTCTGTCTGTCTGTCTGTCTGTCTGTCTGCAGTATAAAGTTTCATCTTTGAAAAGGAAGCAGGTATTAAACTCTTTGCCCCCCCCCCCCCCCCCCCTCCCTCCTAACTCTTTCAGCTAACAACCCCCTCTGAAGTGCTCTGCCTACTACAACTCCCAGCATGCACCTTGCCTGGACTAGCTGCCTGTAGCTTCAGTAGAGTCGTAGTATTCGATCTGCTCAGAGTTTGACCTTTGACCCCTGTAGCAACCAAGAATGTAATAACGACCAATAACGTAATAATTTGGCTCATTTTAAATGTAATAAAGCCACGTAATAACTTATTACATTATTGGCCCAGTTTTGAAAAACCCTTTGAAAATGTAATAACTGGTGCTGATAATGTAATAATACATAAACATGACTGGAGTTCTTGGAAATAAGAGGCTTCTTTGCAAATGTTGTCCAGTTTGCAAATCAGAGACAGGTATAGTGGACGACAGTCGTCATATTTATTCATCCTACGCACCATCTTGCAGCCTCCATTCTCCTCATTAGGTTTCTTTGTTTAACAATGTGCTCTTCCTCCTCCTTTAGAGATAGATTCTTGTTTAAACAGGAAGGTTCTCATGAACTCCTTTGATGATGCACCGTCAGTTCCCTCTTTTCCCCTCTGTCAACCCCCCCCCCTCCACACATTTACTTACTTACCTAGTCACCTTACCAACTGGAGCTTTAAGCTTTTGTTAACCACAGACCTAATTTGAGGTATTTTACCAAAATCCCAGTCGTATTGACTTTTAGACTTTTAGAACCGGACTTCCTGCTTCACTGGTGACTCTATAACCAGACAGTGATGTAGTAACTTATTACCTTTTAAATGGCCAAAATGATTACGTTATTGGCCATTATTACGTTCTGGGTTGCTACAACCCCCCTCACTCCCTCTACCCCCCCCCCCACCCCGTCCCTCCACGCCCCTCCTGGTTAGATCAGACCTGACACCTTTGTCCGGTTGACAACAACATGTTTGTAAGAACCAGCTTCTCATTGATCGACGCTAATTTCCATGATCCTGAACAGCAGCGTTTTACAGATGTGAAAAACACTGAAAATCAGACCTGTTCCGAAAAATTTATGACGTAGAAGTTTCAGAGTCGGTGTATAAACATGGTCGACAAAATATGAGGTTGAATTTATTTTTAACAGAAATTTTGGAGGAAATAAACGGACTTGGTGTATGAAGACCTTTAGTGTCCGTCACTCTGGACCTCAGAGTTCAACCTGCTCCAACTTTCACTGCTCAACAGTTTGTTTTCTTTCCCGGGATCAAACCTGCGTGTGTTTGTCATCAGGGTTCGGCCTCGGTGGTGTCGGGAGCTCCGCCCACCCTCCTCAGCTCCATGACGACGGAGTCCGTGTGCGAGCGCGTGCGACAGATCGAAGGCATCGACCAGAGCATGATGGGACAGTACGGCGCCACCATCAGGAAGGTCAGTGACCTCAGCAGAACACGATTGGCCGACGTTCAACACGGCTGTTTTTCACGTGTCGTACTCACACGTGCTCTGCGTTTCTTCTTCATGTTTCTTCAGGCCAACGTGAACGGCAGAGTTTTGTCTCAGTGCAACATCGACGAGCTGAAGAAGGAGATGAGCATGAACTTTGGAGACTGGCAGCTCTTCAGAGCCACGGTCAGTACTTCTTCATCTTCATTATCACTGTTGTTGAAGAGGAATCACTCCTTAGGTCTGAGTTTGCACTAGTGGTGAATCTACTGACAGGTAAGTTGAGTCGAGGGTAAGGGGGCAGTTAGACATGATGGGGGGGGTCAGGCTGGGGTCATACAGGAAGAAGCCAGAGTCGGTGTTTCCCCCAATTTCCACTGGATCCGACTCCGACTCCGATATGTTTCAGCTCCGTTTAACGTATCAAACCTTCGTCCACTGGATGCGTCACGTCTCCGATGCGTCTGTTAGTTTTTCACTTCCATGATTAATATTTTTTCATCCATGACTTCCTGTTTAGCTTCAGGTCCCTCTGAAAGTAACGTTGGCAAAGTGATGACTTGTTTTATTTTGAAACTTACCTAACGCTCAGTACATTTGAATTCCTGTGAGGGGCGATATAATTGATGTGGATTGATGTGTGATGGAGCAGAGATGCATCAGAGATGGACCTTGGTGCACGCAGTGGAAATGTTCTGATTGCCTTATTGCCCTACCCTAACTCTCAGGAGGAAGCCAAGACTCTGTTGGTGATGAAGTGAAGACGAAGGAGAGGGAGATGAACTGAGGTGGAACTGTTCATCCAGTTCGTCATGTTTTGTTTTGTTGACATTTTGCTCAGTCTCTTCATCCCACCACAGGTTCTGGACATGCGTCACATTGAGAGTCAGGTTCTGCACGAGGAAGCAGCCAGCGAGCAAGGCAGCGTGGTAGGTGGTCACTCTGAAGCAGGAAGACGAGCCGTGGCGCCGCCTCACGCTGGCACCGCCAACGCAGACGGTTCACCGATGTACAGCTTCAACCTGAGCTTTGAGGAGCTGAGCAACGTGGGACTGGACGACCCGGCCCGACACGGAAACATGCAGTGGATGGTAAACTGGGAGGGTGACTCAGTCAGGTAATTAAAACCCTCCTGTTGTCCTCCTGAGTCAAGGAAGGAAGGACGAAGAGAAGGAAGGAAGAAAAGAAAGAAGGACAGACGGAAAGAAACAAAGAAAGAGGGAAAGAAGGAAGGAAGGACAAAGGGAAAGAATTAAGGAAGAAAGGCAAAGGGAAGGAAGGAAGAAAACAAAGGAAGGACGGACGAAGGAAAGGAAGGAAGAAAAGAAAGAAGGAAGGAAGGACAAAGGGAAAGATTGGAAGAAAGAGGAAGGAAAGACGAAGGGAAAGAAGGAAGGAAGAAAAGAAAGAAGGAAGAAAGATGAAGGGAAGGAAGGAGGGAAAAAAAAGGAAGGAAAGATGAAGGGAAAGAAGGAAGGACTGACGAAGGGAAAGAAGGAAGGAAGGACAAAGGGAAAGATGGGAGGAAAGAGGAAGGGAAGGAAGGAAGAAAAGAAAGAAAGAAGGAAGGATGAAGGGAAAGAAGGGAGGGAAAAGGATGGAAAGAAAGATGGAAGGAGGGAACAGATCAAGTCTATTGGATCAAAAGTGTAAGGAAGAAGAAATGAGGACAAAGGGAAGAAGGAAAGAAAAAGGATTGTGGAAAGAAGGAATGCTGGAGGAAGGGAACAGATTGGGTCAAAAAGGAAGGAAGAAGTAAGGACGAAGGGAAAGAAGGGAGGGAAAAGTGAAGGAGAAAAGATGGAAGGAGGGAACAGATCAGGTCAATTGGATCAAAAGAGGAAGGAAGAAGAAATGAGGACAAAGGGAAGAAGGAAAGGAAAAAGGATTGTGGAAAGAAGGAATGATGGAGGAAGGGAACAGATTGGGTCAAAAAGGAAGGAAGAAGTAAGGTCGAAGGGAAAGAAGGGAAGGGGAAA
The DNA here is from genome assembly GCA_030347415.2 of Decapterus maruadsi. Lineage (NCBI taxonomy): Eukaryota > Metazoa > Chordata > Actinopteri > Carangiformes > Carangidae > Decapterus > Decapterus maruadsi. Next base: position 26,271,963 of record CM064891.1, read on the forward strand.
GGACGGAAAGAAAGATGGAAGGAGGGAACTGATCAGGTCTATTAGATCAAAAGAGTAAGGAAGAAGAAATGAGGACAAAGGAAAGAAGGAAAGTAAAAGGGATTGTGGAAAGGAAGGATGGAGGAAGGGAAGAGATTGGGTCAATTGGATCAAAAGACGAAGGAAGAAGAAATGAGGACAAAAGAAAGAAGGAAAGGAAAAAGGATTGTGGAAAGAAGGAATGATGGAGGAAGGGAAGAGATTGGGTCAAAAAGGAAGGACGAAGAACTGAGGAAGAAGGAAAGGAAAAAGGATTGTGGAAAGAAGGAATGCTGGAAGAAGGGAAGAGATTGGGTCAAAAAGGAAGGAAGAAGTAAGGTCGAAGGGAAAGAAGGGAGGGAAAAGGAAAGGGGAAAAGATGGAAGGAGGGAACTGATCAGGTCTATTAGATCAAAAGAGTAAGGAAGAAGAAATGAGGACAAAGGGAAGAAACAAAAGAAGGAAAGTTAAAGGGATTGTGGAAAGGAATGATGGAGGAAGAGAACAGATAGGGTCAAAAAGGAAGGACGAAGAACTGAGGAAGAAGGAAAGGAAAAAGGATTGTGGAAAGAAGGAATGATGGAGGAAGGAAACAGATTGGGTCAAAAAGGAAGGAAGAAGTAAGGTCAAAGGGAAAGAAGGGAGGGAAAAAGATGGAAGGAGGGAACAGATCAGGGCCCGTATTCCTAAAGGTTCTAAGAATCCTCTCAAAGAGCTTCTATCTTAACCTAAAAATTCCTAGCAAGGAATCTTAGCTTAGGAGTGATTCCAGGACACTCTCAGAGAACTCTGAGCAAGGAGTGGACAGAAACTCCTATCTTAGTGAGGAGGTGTGGTTGACCCCCGTTGCTAGGGATGAGTCATCATTTCAAACGCTGTGATTGGTTGATCCTGAAAAGTTAGATAAAGAGGTGGTGTTCAGCTCAGTTGGTAGAGCAGTCCTATCCTGCATGGCATTCCCCCTCTTTCTGCCTCTTCCTGTCTCTCTCTCAATTGATCTGTCAATTTAAGGCCAAAAAGCCCAAAAGATATACTTTAAAAAAAGCTAGGTAAAAAATATACTTTTGGTCACACTACTACAAAGGATGGACCCTCCAATCGATAATCATATTCTAATGTTATCAGACTGTGTAATTGTAAAAAAAAAAAATTCACGTAAAAGAAAATATCTTTTAAATGAATAGTGAGCTATACTTTTCAATTATCGTACAAAATGTGTGAAAACTTGCATAGTATTCACACAGTGAAACTTATATTTATTTGCTTATATTTATTGCCATGCTAGTAATTTTTGAACTTTCAACATTTCAACTCAATTTAACGAGGGTAAAATGGTTCAGCTTTCATCAGTGTCTGTGATCGCTGACCGGCCGTTAAGAAGCCCAAGTGGACAGAGGAACAGGAACAATCTGTAACGTTTCATTAATTTACTGTCATCCTCTTCTGTCCACCATGTTGTCCTCTGCTTAGGGAACTCCTAAGCCACTAAAAGTCCTCTTCGCCGCTCTTAACAGATCCCACCTTAGGAGCTCTCTTAAGAGCTAGGATGCTTTAGGAATAGCTTTTATCTTTACTAGGAGCTACTCTTAACTTTTGGAGGAAATTCTAAGAAAACATCATGATTCTAAGAATTTTCTTAGAATTTGGCCACTAGGAGCAACTCTTTGCACTAAAAATCTTTAGGAATACGGGCCCAGGTCTATTGGATCAAAAGAGTAAGGAAGAAGAAACAAGGACAAAGGGAAGAAAGGAAAGAAGGAAAGCAAAAGGGATTGTGGAAAGAAGAAGGACGGAGGAAGGGAACAGATTGGGTCAAAAAGGAAGGAAGAAGTAAGGGCGAAGGGTAAGAAGGGAGGGAAAAAGATGGAAAGAAAGATGAAAGGAAGGCATATATCAGGTCAATTGGATTGAAAGAGGAAGGAAGAAGAAATGAGGACAAAGGGAGGAAAGGAAAAAGGATTGTGGAAAGAAGGAAGGATGGAGGAAGGGAACATATTGGGTCAATTTGACCCAGAAGGACAACAGGAGGGTTAAAATGATCAGGTGTTCACTTCATTCACACTCTCCCTCTGTCCTCAGGGCGGAGCTCATCGAACCGCCAGCATGACCAGCCTGAACTCCCAGGAGTCGTCCAACGACATCTCCAAGCTGACAGACAAGCAGCAGGCCGAGTACCGCAATGCCTACCAGGAATACATCGCCCAGATGGCCCAGCTGGAGATGGGTGGCGGTGGCGGAGAGAAGCCCGTCCAACCGCAGCCAGGACAGTTCATGACATCATCATCTGAGGACAAGAGCAAGGACGGCGCTGAGCAGGATGGACGTAAACCCTTCAGCAAGAGGAGCGGCACCAAGCCGGCTGCAGACAACACCGACTTCCCCTCCAACAGTGATGCCCTGGACCCAATCACAGAGGAAGACGAGAAGGGTGACCACGGATCCTCCAAGTCCCTGCTGACCCGTAAAACCTCAGCTGAAAGAGGCGGGCTGTTCCAAGGCGCCGGCGACCTGAAGCTGAAGGCCGGTGGAGGGCTGCGCTACCAGAAGCTGACCAGCGACGACGAAGAGTCAGAGGAGTCGGATAACGCCCCCCTGCTGAAAGACGGCAAGAAGGCGGGAGACCCCAAACTGCCCGGCGGCTCACTGGCCCTGAAGGGGAAGGACTACCTGTCGGACGCCATGCTGGACAAGAAGGACTCGTCCGACTCTGGCGTTCGCTCCAACGAGAGCTCGCCCAACCACTCGCTGCAGGACGAGGAGGCGGACCTGTCCCAGCTGGAGAGGGCCAACCTGATCGAGCTGGACGAGGAGAGCCAGGCCAGGAAGCGAGGCATTCCCAGCAGCCTCAGCGGCCTCCAGGACCCGGCCGTCGCCCGGATGTCCATCTGCTCGGAGGACCAGTGCAGCCTGCTGGCCAGCAGCCCGGAGGAGAGCTGGCCCTCGTCCAAGAGCTACAACCTGAACCGCACGCCCAGCAACGTGACGCTCAACAACAACACCAACGCCCAGCAGGGGAACCGCCCCCGTCAGCCTGCAGAGGGCTCCACTTCCTCCTCCAACGCCACCTCCTCCTCCTCCTCCACCGGAGACGTCATCATGTCCCCGAGCTCCGGTACCACCGGCAGCTCCGGCACCACCAGGCCGGGACCGAACAACGAGAACGTCCGAGTGGTTCACCTGAAGAGAGGCCTGAAGCCTGGAGACCCACCAGAGATCTGCACCGTGTCCTCCGACACCGTCACCTTCGGCGAGGAACGTGAGAGTATCCTGTGACCTCACAAAGATAAAAACCCCCGAGGGTCCGCCTCCACCTTCTGAACCAATCAGAAGCCTCTGCCGGGCCGTGACGGTGTAGTGAGTGGAGTTAGTTGCATGTTCACAACTGTAGTGAGGAGCTGAAGCTCCGTTGTGACGTAGACGAGTATCAATCTAACTAGAAACTGCTGCATGTTGTTGTTGTGATGTGGTCGTGACATCATCGTGACATTGTGACGTGGTTTAGTTTATTAGCTGTGTCTCAATTCAGCGGCTGCATCTGTCGAAGGGCGCATTTGAAGGCTGATTACGTCACAGCGCTGCACGAAGGCTGTCCCAATTCGTCCAAATTCGAAGGATCCTCCAAATGCATCCTACTTTCCCCTGAATTCGGAGGATGCATCGCTACCATCCTTCGCGGCCTCCCGTATCCCAAGATGCTTTGCACACCGGTGTTGTTATTAGCAGCCTAGCCGCTAGCTATCGAACGTAGCAGCTTGTCCTCCGAAGGCTGCAGAGCTTGAATTGAGACACAACTATTGGCTCAGAGAGTGGGGCCTGTTGGTGGGTCAGTATTAACTGGTTCAGTGTTTGTTCTTCACTGTTTTATTTAACCTGAAACTCCTCAGAGTTTTTATCGATGTCAAGAAAACTAATGATCATTGTAACTGATTATTGGACATTTGAAGGTTTCTGCTTAATAATGACGATTTCTGGATGTTTCACTGATCAAACAATAAGATGATTATTTGAGTCAACAAATTAACTGAACTTTTATACAACATGTGAAAACTTGTTGAATAAAGTTTGAGGCTGATGAAGAATTTTAATCAGATGAAAACGTGTTTGTGGATGTAAACATGATGAGCTCAGTGTGTCGTCTGTTATCGTGTTGTCTGCATGGATCTGTGACACCTGTGGTCACGTGACTTGTCACAGTGAAGTTAATGAATAAAGTGAATGTTAAATGTTGATGCTGCTTCAGGACTGTTTTATTAAACACACTCAGTTACCATTACACATTCATCAAAATGAATCAACAAGCCATAAAACAACATGAAACAGCAACAGATGAGCCACCATTATCATTAGCTTAGTTTAGCCCGTGCTACAATGCATAGCTACCATCACTTTCTATATCGCCATAAAAGCAGGAAAAGAGAAAAACAACAACAGTGTACTTCTGTCTTATACATATGATTGCATACACTTGTTTAACAAAACAGTCATTATTTGATCAGTTTGAGGCCAGACTGACCTGATATTAAAATGCTACAGAGTTACCATTAGCAGGACACGCCCACTTCTGCTGACTTCTCATAGACTTGTGAAAACTCAGGCAGAATCCCCTGAAAAGCCCTGCTGTGATCACCTGGCATTATACTGCCACCTACTGGTCCAACATGGAGAAACCCCAACAACAGTCCCATAATAATCCACAAATGTGGGCACACGTCAGTGGGAATCACACTGTCTGAGCTGAATGCTCATTGGTCAATCATATTTATTCAACCTGGATAAGGGATTAAGCCGGGATATGTTGGTTATCCTGGTTTAATTTAGCCTCAAGTCGGTTGTTGAAAAGCAGGTTAAATGTATCCTGGTCAAGTTACCATGGTGATTTATTCTCTGCATCTTGCCTGCTCCAGACCATAATAATAGTCAGGCTTAGTTGATTCTGTTGTCTTTATCTGTGAAGTCAGCAGTCACTCAAATCAACGTATTTCTTACATGTTCTTATGTACTTATTTGTCTGATTTATAAACAAACAAAATACATTTACAATAATAAAACAACATGAAACATTTACATTGTCTATTAGGCTATTTTTTAGGCCTATTCATGTGCTTCTCACACTGAATCTTTGCATCTGCCAGGGCTTCTTATAAAAAGCAATGGAGCAAAAAGAGTAATAGATTTATTTTTATAAAATATGTTACAAAATATATTGGCCTGAGGTAAGAAAACAAGAATAAAATTGAGTGAGTGTGAGCACCAGAGATGGGATCAAGTCACACATGTGCAAGTCTCAAGTAAGTCTCAAGTCTTAACCTTCAAGTCTCAAGCAAGTCCAAGTCATTTTCCTTTTGGGCAAGTCAAGTCAAGTCAAGTCACAGGTTTTGTCAAGTCAAGTCCAAGTCAAGTCCTGCATAGGTCAAGTCAAGTCCAAGTCAAGTCACCTTATTATTTCAATTTCACCTGCAGAATCTAATCTAAATAAAGTGAAGACAATAGAATAGAATAGAAAATCTAGTAGCCTATACTATCAAGACAGCACCATTCAGCTTCATACCAAGTAATTTTAGATATTAATTTAATATTTTATATTCAAAAGTCAAAGAATGTGTAACATTGAAACATCCCTGGATGCTATGAGTGTGACAGGCAAACAGCCAATCAGCTAACAGCAGTTGGGTTGCAGCTCCATCTGCAGCAGTGAGAACGTGAGGCTGAAGGAGAGGAGGTTAAAAACGGACACGTTAGCTCCTCGCTATGGTAACGCTGGTAACAGGTGACTGTTACTGTTGTTGTATGTCTATGGTTAATGTGCATCTGCCCAGACTCTGAACAGCGGCGGCGACGCGGCGTTAATGAAGCAGCGTCGGGCCCCTCACTGAAACTCCGGATGAAATCTCCGATTGAATACACTGTGATGCGAGCGTCATTGCACGCCATGGATGTATTATATTATAATAGATCCATGTAGCACGCCCGCTGCAGCGACCCCGATGGCCCCTTTGCTCCGTATCAAACCCCCTTCTCACTCTCTCTCCCCCTCCCTCTCTCTCTCCGGCGCTCCTTTCAAAATAAATGCATGAAAAGTCCGCGGGGAAAACAAAACAAAACACCGACTGAGCTGGTGCCGTGCCGGTGAGAAATTCGGCGGTGGCGGCTGCAAGTCATTGGCAAGTCATGTGTCTCAAGTCAAGTCAAGTCCCGAGTCTTTAACGTCCAAGTCTGAGTCAAGTCGCAAGTCTTTTATTTTTTGTCAAGTCAAGTCAAGTCACGTCAAAATAGCGACTCGAGTCGACTCGAGTCCAAGTCACACTGACTCGAGTCCCCATCTCTGGTGAGCACCTTTCAGATAATTTATACAACTCATCTGAACATTGTTATCAGCAATTCATTGAAGCACCAGACTGCATAATGTTCTTATATTTAATTAATTTTCACCTGTTGCACGTCTGGCCACTTGTATTTGTGCTGAATGGACTTTACTTTAGATTTATGTAATGAATCAACTTCCACTGCTCATCATTAAGGCAAAGTGCACAAGTGTTGATTTGTGAAAGGAACTGGAGTTGTGATTATAGTTCTGGATTATTCAATCAGTTTGCAGTTGTCCACCGCGCTCTCTCTGAGCTTTACAACAGCGGCAGTGCTTCTTTTTTCCCCAAGAGGCCCCAGGCGGAGTGTTTGTTACTTCACTATTGAAGCTTCAGTGGAACCAGTTAAACATCAAAGTGAAAACATTTCTCTACTAAGTCTGAGAGTCTCTGGCGTTAACACAGTGTGAACATAAGATAATTAAAGACACAACCAGTGATTCAAACTAAGGTAAACCTCGTCCACCAGCAACATTTAAAGGACTGAAGCTACTGTCACTTCCAGAGACTCTCCATCCTACACATTAACCAGAGACACTTGGCAAAGGTTAGGAAAGAGCCCGAACCAGAACCCAGGATACAGAGGTTCAGTGAAGGTGGTGTTGAAGGTGTGGAGGTGGATCAGTCTGTCAGAGGAGACACTGTAGAATGACAGAGAGCCAGCAGGATAGTCCACATCCACTGCTACTCTGTTAGAGACGGAGGAGGAGGTGATGGATGTTTCTGTGTTGTTGTGCCAGACAGAATAACGGTCACCATCATCATCATCAGAGCATCTCAGACTCCAGGACTTATCATTTCTTCCAAATCTAACGTCATCACTGTCTCCTTTCCTTTTGATTCCTCTGTAACTCACTGATATTTCAACCAATCCGCTCCACTCCACCTCCCAGAAACAGCGACCAGTCAGACGAGGTGAACACAGGACCTGTAGACAGTCGTCAAATCTGTCTGGATGATCAGGATACGACTGATTCTCCCCCCATGTCACCTTCTTGTTGTTCTTATACACGTCGAGGTTTCTGTTCACTGTGTTCATGTCAAAATCCAGTCGACAGGCGTCTGATGGAGAGAACAAGACACAACACAGCTGCAGTTCATCATCTGATGGTTCATTGATGGATTATTGAATCAACATTGTATTTAAAGACAAACTGACAGAGCTGCTGTCTGATCATTAGTCACATGAATCCATACTTACACTTCCTGGGACCAGGTCTTAACCTGTGCTCTCCACCGTGGTCCAGCCTGGAGGAACAAACACAGTCAGAGTGGTTTTATATCTAAACTACTGTTCAACATGAAGCTGTTTGTCAGAAGAAGAACCCCCCCGCGCGCGCGCGCCTGTAAAGCTGGATTTCCACCGAATCAACTTCTTTTTTGCTTCACGTCATGATAACTTCTGTATTTTGACTATTCAAACTACCACAGTCCATATTTCTCTTTGTTCGATAGCCTAGGCCTACTTCAAGAGACTTTTGGTTAAGTAACCGTATGGACAGATCCTACACAGGATCGTTCTGCCGTCTCGTCATGGGATTTATACTTGGCCAAATACCGCTTGGATGTGGTCTTACCTTAAGTGTGGGTAAACTGTGTAGTGGCAGATTTGAATGTTCCGCATCCTGCTTCCCCCCAAGATCAGATCTCCTTTTGTTTACTACTCAATTGTGTATTTGCATTCTAAGTTTCGGAGACACCAACCTCTCACCTTTCTCATGATGTACTCAAAACCCTTTTGTATTGTAATTGTGCCGACTAGACCTTTTAATCACACTCCAGGATGTCACTGCTGATACCTGTGGAGACATCCTGAGTAGGGGGGCAGACCCCAAAAGGTATCACACCCAAAGGGGTGGGCTTTTCCTCTGATATAAGTCTTTTGGTTTCCCCATTGTCTTTGTCTTTTCTTATCCATCATCCACTCTGGTATGAACTGACCTTCCATGCTTGGAATAAAATCATGACGGCCGGCCAAGTCTCTATTTCATTATTCACCAACAGCGAACGGCTAAGAATTTCCACGACAATTTGGGGGCTCGTCCGGGATCTCACACGCAATCGTCTAGAGTGAAAAGCAGGCAGCGACAGGCCATCCTGGAAGAAAAAAGTCTTCCAGCCTCCAAACCTCAAAATTCTCTTCTAAGAGGGGAGGGCTGCTGCTGTCATTCTGGATCGTTGCCGCTGAGATTCCAAGAACGTAAGTCTACGAAATTCATCTGGTGAGCACTGAAATATTGACATTTAGATTCTTTTACTTACAATTACAACTTCTTACTAAATTTGGGTTTAATTAGACATTCTAATTTTTTCTTAGAAATATTTGGGTTAATTTGACATAATATTTCTACTTTTCGTTTTATCCACAATTGTGTATGAGTCTATGACTCAGGGATCAAAGTTTAAATACTTTGGGTTTCGCTTTTATCACTTGTGCGGGTTATATTAATATTTTATTATATTGGTATAAGTAACTAAGTGGTCCTTACAGAGACGTCTGTATTGAAATTGTCGTGCACGACCTCCACAGCTGGAATGGGAGTTAAGGCTCTGTTGAGGCGGGACCTCCAGAGGGTGCAATTGTGGATATAATGAGAAAGAAATATGGGGGATAAAATTCTACACTATTTTCAATTGTCTGGACAGTTGAGTTTGGATTCCCAATAGGGGAATTCCTTAAACGAAACTAATGGTAACAAAGGTGAAATAAGGTAAAAGTCTGTAAATCATGAGAGGTTAAAAGAATGTTTACAGATGGGGAAAGCAACACAAAAATTGCTTCTTTACAAAAAAAAAAAAAAAAAAAAAAAAAAAAAAAAAAAGAGAAAATTTTTGAAAAAGAAAGAAAAATGCAACTCACACTAACACTAGAGCACCGAGCTCGTAGATTTCCTTTTTCTTTGTTTCACAGTTGACAACTTTGAAGCCTGGATCCACACCTCAACGGCCACGCACCAATTCAGCCTTCATCCACCATAGAATTCTACGATACTTGGCAGGACAAGAGAAACAGACTCCACCACGCCACAAGAACAACCAAAGCTGAGGAGCAGCCCATGTGCCTGCTCCAACATCTTCTCCAACTACACACAGACTACGCCATCCCAATCAAGAAGCCTTCAACATGCTCACAGTTGAAGAACCAGAAGGTACAACGTTTGGTTTTTTGTGTATGGACTTCTTTTGACATCAACACAGTCCAGGAACATGGACAACCCAGTCATGAACACGATGTGGACATGGAGAGATGTGGCCGACACAGAAACTCAAGAAGATTGTCTGTTTTCATCATTGGCCAACATGGACACCTGAGTTTGAAACTCAAAAGAACTTGATCATCTCCAGCAAACAAAAGACTGAGGATGATTGGGCGTGGTCGGAGGGGAATGAATCCTTGCTGAAAAGTTCAACCAACATGTGAAATCTGAGAAAGGTAATACATACACACACACACACGCAAACACACACACAGTGTACACATCGCTACAAATTGTGTCTGAACACTGACACTTGTTATGATAGAACTGAGCAAAACTTTTGACTTTTGTATATGTGCTTATCAGGTCAAAACAGTTACAGATACTGAACTAAACTCAAACTTCAAACAGGCATTTGCCTCTGAAAACTGCCTGATAGGCAAACACTTAAATGTGCAAATTAGGCCTTTTGTCTGGTCTCAACCAGCCTTTTGCCTGATTTGGCACCAGATGTTTTCACACCCCTACTGCAGTACCCTGCAGTATGTATATCAATGGAAATTGCAACAACCTTTCCAAGTTGGTTACAGAAACCAGAAAAACAATCTTAAGAGCTAATACAGATTTTATGACACCAGATAACTTCAATTGAATCTCTTGTGTCACCAGGACCTGATAAGCCATATGAGAAAAGTTGGTTGAGAGAGAGTTGATAATGCGAACACACTACCAAACACAACACAGATGTGCTTTATCACTTTCCCTCACACCAATTCACACATTTACACTTGCAATTAGAGGGAAGATTGAGATCCATTTAAGAGAAACATGTAAGCACACAGCCAATTGACAAGAAAACATTTGATCGATCTAGGCTATTCTTAAGAGTTTAACATCTGTTGTGCACACTTAAAGAAAATCCAGCTGGTACCTAAAACTTTTTAGGTTTGTTTGTGTGTCTATTTGATTGTTTGAATGTTTGTTTATTAGATTGAATGTTTGTCTGTTCGTTTATTTGTTTGTTTGTTTGTCTGTTTTTTGTCCGAAACAAGTTAAAACTATTTCAGCCCTACAGAAAGTCCCTAAGACACCGTGGGTTGTCAAGAAACATGATGATGGCCTCATCAAAACCTGTAAACCTGTTGTCATAACTCCAGAATCTGACTTTAGACCTTCCACATTCAATATCCACTCAAACAAGAAACCATCGATGACATAAGACCGGTTTGTGAGTCTCTTAAAACAGCAGGAGTAATTGTTCCTTGTGATGACTCTCCAGTACACACATTTTTTGTTCCCTGTAATGACAATTAGAGATAAGAATCTTGTTGAAGCTCTACAAGCAGTTACAATGCTTGTAGCTCATATCATTACCCTTGAAGAGAAATCTTTCACCAATAAACTAAAACTTGCCTTGCAGACTGCTCCAACTTAGGATCTGACTCTATCAGACCTTTCATTCAAATAGTTGATGTGACAAATATATAACTTCTTCTTGGCAGGATCCATGTAGCACTAGAGGTGAGTCCAGTGATTCCCAATGTGTGGCAGCCTGCACGGAAGCACAAAGGACGTGCTTGTGAAAAGAGGAGGAGAGATTTGACAGTTGAAAGTCTATTTGATTTTACACCCTGATTACTAGTCCAAGGAAATGTCCCTTTTGGGTCACTGATGATAGAAAATAACAGAACTGCATTACCGTCCTCCAACAGGTTGACTCTCCAAGACTGGACCTTTACAAAGACACATCATTCACTAACACTGATTTGATTCTTTTTATAGATGGATCTATTTAATTTCACTCTCACTTTGGTAATGTGACACATGAGTGAAACTCATGTGTCAAAAGGGGGGATATTACATATGTTTTGGTTTCTTTTGTTGTTGTTTGTTTTGTTTTTGTTTTGTTTGTTTGTTTGTCTTTTGTTGTTGTTTGTTTGCTTGCTTGTTTGTTTTTTACAACAGATACAGCAAGTGAAAACCAGTTTTTCCACAACCAACAACCAGCGTCCACACTCCTCCATGATCTCCAGCTGTGAAGACCCCTGAAAGAGCAGCGTCGATGCATGCAAATCACTGCAAGAAGCCAGAGCCAAAAAGGGACCAGCTGTGAACCTTAACAACACAAAGAGGAGCAACTCCGGCTTGACAGCCCAGAAGAAGATGACAGTCATACAGCACATCTGAAGAAGATGATGAACTCTACCAACGTAACAACTTGACCTACCAACAGCTGAGGAGCAGTAAGAACTAACAGCCGATGAGAAGACAACAAATTTCTTTTACCACACACCACAGAAGAACAGATTACCCAAGGAATACACTCAAGAGGATTACATCAAAACTCTACTGCACACACCAAGTTTCAAGTTTCAAGTTTCAATACTTTATTACCATGTCAACAACATTGTTGATTGGAATTTGTTTCAATGGACTTCACAATAGCCCTCAATCACCACAACTCCACTGCCATGTGGGCAGAAGGACTCTTACCCTTGCCATATTTCAACTCCATGAACATTCTGCACGTCCAAAACTCACCACAATTAAGAAACTGAACCATGGCCAGACACTGTTCCATGTTTCTACCTTAAGGACATTTGTTCGGGGAGGAAACAGCAACAACTCTCCTTGCCCTTTTCCACTCCCTTCATCATTTCTCCACATCTTTCTGAAGAACACCTGGATGAGATTTTGTTGATGTCCTCAGACACCAAGCTACAAACCCACATAGACAATTGTGAATTTTGTGAACTCTACAGAAGGCATGTCCCTGCGAGCAATGCCTGCAATAAGGCTCAAGATTTTCAGAATCGTGTTGCACACAACTGACTGATCAAGAGACTTCACTATCATCAATGGGACTGAATATTACAAGTTTGTTCCAGTACGATGTAACTTGACATGAAATAACATATGTGACAACATTACAATTGATTACATGATTCACACACCATAAATTCATTTGGAAAATTGACAGGTCAAGTGTCAGTAAACTAGAATTTTTAATTTGTACTGCTTGTTTTAATAATCACTTGTTTTGTTAGTCTGCTCTCACATCTGCATTTAAAATCTTTACATTCAAGAAACACATTTTAGATAACCTTCTACTAAAACACTCTACCTCTTACTGCGAAGAATACGTTTAGAACATATTTGGAATTGACAGTATTACTTGTTTGAATTTTGTTGTTTATTTGTAACTGATACCTGGATTTCCTGACTATGATTTCTTACTTTTTCAACTTTTTCCTTTTCTAACAACTGTAATGACATTTAAGTTGTGACTTTTTCTTGTATGATTAATGAATAATCAAAAGGGGGAAGTGTAGTGGCAGATTTGAATGTTCCGCATCCTGCTTCCCCCCAAGATCAGATCTCCTTTTGTTTACTACTCAATTGTGTATTTGCATTCTAAGTTTCGGAGACACCAACCTCTCACCTTTCTCATGATGTACTCAAAACCCTTTTGTATTGTAATTGTGCCGACTAGACCTTTTAATCACACTCCAGGATGTCACTGCTGATACCTGTGGAGACATCCTGAGTAGGGGGGCAGACCCCAAAAGGTATCACACCCAAAGGGGTGGGCTTTTCCTCTGATATAAGTCTTTTGGTTTCCCCATTGTCTTTGTCTTTTCTTATCCATCATCCACTCTGGTATGAACTGACCTTCCATGCTTGGAATAAAATCATGACGGCCGGCCAAGTCTCTATTTCATTATTCACCAACAGCGAACGGCTAAGAATTTCCACGACAATTGCAAATCAAGCGCGCTGCATTTTCAGTCGTTGGAGAAACGGGACACACTTGCGCACTGACGCTAAGTCCATGAACTCGCACGCAAAGCGTGTAAGTGTGATCAAGTGTGCATATTGGGACAGGCCCTCCAAGTCCTTGTTGTCTGACTGTACCTGAGAGTCTCCAGTCTCCAGTCTAGATCCTCCAGTCCAGCAGACAGCAGCCTCTCTCCTGAGGCTCCTGGATGATTGTTACTCAGGTCCAGCTCTCTCAGATGGGAGGGGTTGGATCTCAGAGCTGAGGCCAGAGAAGCACAGCCTTCCTCTGTGACCAGACATCCTGACAGACTGGAGATAGAAAACATAATAAACTCCCAAATTTACAAAATCTTGTGAACAGAGATGTTGAGAATCTCAACAGACCACTGAACATCTCAACAGATGTTGAGCATCATCACCAACAACTTACAGAAGGGTGTTAAAGCTGTCTAACAAACATCTGTATCCTGACCTGAGAGTCTCCAGTCTGCAGTGTGGACTCTCCAGTCCACCAGACAGCAGCTTCACTCCTGAGTCCTGCAGGTCGTTGTTACTCAGGTCCAGGTGTCTCAGACTAGAGGACTGGGAGCTGAGGACTGAGGACAGAGCTTCACAGCTTCTCTTTGAGAGGTTACAACAATTCAGTCTGAAGAGGAATCAAGAAAACAAAAGTAAACAAATATAAATGTTTTTGTTGTGACAAAAGAAGAAGATACAGTCAAGGTAGATGAATATATGTGAACATACAGAGCTTTGCTGGAGGCTTTGACCACTGGCAGCAGCCTCAGAAGAACCTCTTCTGAAGCAGAGTATTTCTTCAGGTCAAACTCATCCAGATCTTCTCCTGATGACAGTAAGATGAAGCCCAGAGCCGACCATTGAGCAGGAGACAGTTCATCTGTGGAGAGACGTCCTGATCTCAGGGACTGTTGGACCTCCTCAACTAGAGAACGATCATTCAGTTCATTCAGACAGTGGAACAGGTTGATGATTCTCTCTGCAGACAGACTCTTACTGATCTTCTTCTTGATGTACTCAGCTGTTTTCTGATTGGTCTGCAAGTCACTTCCTGTCTCAGTCATCAGACCTCGCAGGAGACTCTGATTGGTCTCCAGTGAAAGACCCAGGAGGAAGCGGAGGAACAAGTCCAGGTGTCCATTTGGACTCTGTAAGGCCTCGTCCACAGCACTCTGGTAGAAATGTGATGATTTGTCTCTGAAGAGTTCTAAAAGTTTAGAGGTTGACATCAGGTTGAGTCCAGAGTTGATGAAGGTCAGATGGACATGAAGAGCAGCCAGAAACTCCTGAACACTCAGATGGACGAAGCAGAACACCGTGTCCTGGTACAGGCCGCTCTCCTCTTTTAAGATCTGTGTGAACACTCCTGAGTTCACTGAGGCTGCTCTGATATTGATGCCACACTCTGTCAGGTCTGATTCATAGAAGATCAGGTTTCCTTTCTGCAGCTGCTCAAAAGCCAGTTTTCCCAGAGACTCAATCATCTTCTTGTTCTTTTTATTCCAGTGTGAATCGGTCTCAGCTCCTCTATCAAACTTGACCTTCTTCAGTTTTAGATGAACCACCAGGAAGTGGATGTACATCTCAGTCAGGGTCTTGGGCAGCTCTCCTCCCTCTCTGGTCTTCAACATCTTATCCAGAACTGTAGCAGTGATCCAGCAGAAGACTGGGATGTGGCACATGATGTGGAGGCTTCGTGATCTCTTGATGTGGTAGATGATCTTCTTGGCCTGCTTCTTATCTCTGAACCTCTTCCTGAAGTACTCCTCCTTCTGTGGGTCAGTGAACCCTCTGACCTCTGTCACTGTGTCAAAACACTGAGGAGGGATCTGATTGGCTGCTGCAGGTCGTGTGGTTATCCAGAGGCGAGCAGAGGGAAGCAGGTTCCCCCTGATGAGGTTGGTCAGTAGTATGTCCACTGAGGTGGACTCTGTCACATCAGTCAGGGTCTCAGTGTTGTGGAAGTCCAGAGGAGGACGACACTCGTCCAGACCGTCAAAGATGAAGACGACCTGGAACTGATCAAAGCTGCAGATTCCTGCTGCTTTGGTTTCAGAGAAGAAGTGATGAACAAGTTCCACCAAGCTGAACTTTTTCTCTTTCTCTGTCAGCACATTCAGCTCTCTGAAGGTGAAGGGAAATGTGAAGTGTATGTCCTGGTTGTCTTTGTCTTCAGCCCAGTCCAGAGTGAACTTCTGTGTTAAGACTGTTTTCCCAATGCCAGCCACTCCCTTTGTCATCACTGCTCTGATTGGTCGGTCTCTTCCAGGTGGGGCTTTAAAGATGTCTTCTTGTCTGATGGTTGTTTCTGGTCTGTCTGGTTTCCTGGACGTTGTTTCAATCTGTCTGACCTCATGTTCAACATTGACCTCTCCAGTTCCTCCCTCTGTGATGTACAGCTCTGTGTAGATCTGGTTCAGAAGGGTTTGGTGTCCAGCTTTAGCGATGCCCTCAAACACACACTGGAACCTCTTCTTCAGCTTGTTTTTGAGTTTAGGCTGGCATTTGTGAAGAGCTTCTGAATGAATAAACAACCGATAATAGGACAATAAGGTAAAGGTCCTCGTAACAACAGGTCATAGTAAATTAATCTAAACACACAGAAATATTTGGGTCTAAATTCATGTAGTCATGGTGATGACTACAACCATGAAATGTGACATCCCCTGACAAAAGGTGCTGAACGTAACCTGCTGCTGCTGCTGCTTCCGCTGCTTCTGCTGCTTCTGCTGGGTCTTGTCCTGTTGGAGGACAGGGAATCATTAATCATGAGAAGTAGCTGGACCAACCCAGTTGACTTTGTCCTCTGTGAGGAAATAGTTCCAAAGCCAAGAGGTTTAACAAAGGTAAAACTTTCGGTGCACTTCCCATCACTGACCTTCATTGATTCCAATCTTCTCCTGAACAAACCTCGCCACCTCCAGAACTTTCTCAGTGGTGTACATGCCGACCATCAAGTCTACCGTTTTCTCTCTGCTTGCATTCTCCAGCTCACACTTTTTGATGGCAAGGAAACCATCCAGTAAGTCAGCTTGCTGCAGGTACCACTGGAAGCGTTCCAGCTCTGCACTCCCCAGATTCTCCAAAATGTGCAGCAGCTGCTCCTTCACTGGCGTCTCCATCTTTGTTGCCTGATGGAATCAGATGGTTTTAGAGCTCAGTGACACGACTGATACCACAGTTTACCATGGTAAGGGATGTGACTCTATTTAGTAACATCACATCCCTGGTTTGATTTTCATTTGTTTGTGCTGTGCTGTGTAAAATGCCAGAAAGGTAAAAATAGCTTTAATAGCATTTCTGGTTTCTGTAAAATTACATAGCCTACTCTACTTGATCTTTATTAGACTTCTTGCCTCGCTTGCAAATCAGTTACTTTGTATTGTCAAAATTGATTCATTAATGCCGATTAATACATCATCATGAAAGACAGTGAAACGCTGTTTAAAAAAAACTCCCTCTGTGAGAAACTGGGGCGGACCCATACAGACTGTTATGGGTCGCTACACCAAGCTGTCAAGCCTTCACTTTTTTTAAAGTATATTTTTTGGGGCTTTTCATGCCTTTTTTTATTAGATAGGACAGGTCAGAGTGTGACAGGAAATGGGAGGCAGAGAGGGGGGAATGCCATGCAGGATAGGGCCGTCCGACGAGGGACTCGAACTGGGGTCGAGGACTATAGCCTCTACACATGGGGCGGGTGCTCTTACAACTGAGCTAAACACTGCTCCAAGCCTTTCTCTTTCGAGCCAGATGCAGAGCGGGGTGGGAGCTTGTAAGCAACTTGCCCCACCCTGGCATTGTGACGTGTCAACCACAGGTTTACACACCTGTCCACCACATTGTCATTCTGCTTTCAACCAGCAGGTGGTGCTGAAGGATGGAAAGTTCAAATCCTTCTGACATCAAACTGTTCTTGTAAACAGCCCTTCAACAGCTAAATGTTTAAAACACAACATTCACCATCGTCCTTCATGTACAACTGAACCTTTATCCACTGGAGAACAAACAGAACAAAGGAGAGTTCCCCTCTGGACTGAGAACATGAATCATCTGAGTGGTCGAACAAAGACGACACTCACCAGGTGGATTCACACCCACATCCAGTCAGAGTCGCTCTTCCTTCACCTGTAGAGGAAACACAGAGAGGAGCATCAGGATCCGTCTCTAATCACTTCACAGTCAAAGTGTAGAGACATTAACATGACGACGGTGAACACAACAGGAAGACAGGAAGAGGAGAACAGGGAACTGCAAACAGGAGCCTTTGGCTACCCTCCGGCTTGCTTACATCTCATTCCTAGTGAAGAAATGTTCATTAGCATGCATTGTCCCGCTCAAATAAACTAATAAAAAATAATTTTAAAAAATGAGCGAAAGAGTGAGAAAGAGAGAAAAGCAACAGAACTTCCAGACTTTCCATCAGGACTTTAACATGAGAGTTTTCATCAGTTTGTCCTTCAGTCAGTGACAGTCGACTGGTTTCTGAGCTGCTGTCACAGCAAAAGGAAGTCAACCATGACTGGACAAAGACTTTTCTGAGAAATCATGTGACATAGGCTATGGTGTGTGTAGGTGTGGCACTGTGGCAGCAGCATCCTGTCACAGCAGCTGTCTCTTCCGTGTCCTATACAGTACTGTATGTCTACTTCAGTTGTGTTAACGTGCCTATAGGAGGCTGAAGTCTGTTTATGTGTGCAACAGGATGCTTAATATGTTTCATCAGACTGTTGTAGCCAGTTCTCTCGTTTTTGCAGTGGGGTGCTGGGGTGTGGGCAACTGGGCATCAAGAAAAGGGACGCAAACAAGCTGATAAAGAAGGCCCAGTCTGTTAGGGGTGAAGCTGAGCACCCTGGAGGAAGTCACAAAGTGTCGTCCAATGACGGAAGGCGTTATCGTCTAACTGTGTCTGCAGCAGCCAGAGAGTGAGACTGAAGACGCCAAAGAGGGACCATGGCCGTGGCCTGTTCCTCAGAGAGAAAACAGGGCAGATAACTGCCCCAGCAGTAATCCAACACAGAGGGATTGATCATTAACTTACACAACTATCTATAGGGAGGTGAAATTATTCACACTTGCCTTTCAAACGTACTAAATAGAGACAAAAACTTCCACTGCAGTCTTCAGGTTCAGGTTTGGTATATCACATCACCTTGCGTGTGATAAATACATGTATTTGCATCTACTATTTTGCACGTTCTGGCCGAAACGCCCATATTTCCATATTCATCAAGGCAAACGCGCTAAATCCATCACCCGTTTGAGAGACAAAATCCTCAGCGCACCCGGTCAGTAGATCAGCTTGCACATTTTTTTTGCGGGTGACATTAAGCTTGAACATGTTTTAATACAAGTAATACAACCTTTAGTAGATTTTTATGTATTTTACTCTTTTCACTCTGCAAGCAGCTGATTTTTTTCAGACTCCACTACATCCTCTCCTATTGGACGCGCCGAGATGTCGTCACAGCACGCTGCGCCCAGATGCGCCCACCTCACGCGCCTCTCAGCTCGGGTTCGCCTGTGGGCCGTGGTAGCACATACACGTATGGCAAACTTGTTGAACCTGTTCAGACGCATTTTTCTCAGATGACAGGAGCTCAGGTTTCAGTCAAACTGCTACTGATTTATGGCACTAACAACAAACATGCACTTTGTTCTACAGTTATTGTTCGCTAGATTTATGATTGTTGTGATAATTGTAAAAAATAAAAATACAATTGTGTATTTAACATTAACACCTGCTTCTGACTTACATGTTCATATACTTGAATACATTTTCAAATACCTAAATAATGAACATAAAACAGCACGATGCGACGCCCAGTGATCCTGTTCAAACAGATTTCTCTGGCAGGGTTCTCACCTGCTGAACTCACCTCAGGTCGACTTACAGACACAGGTCACCTTCATGTAGAGGAAACAAGAGAAGAGAAAAGAAGAAGCTGCTCGTTGTCCCTCATCAGCCCCGGTCTGGGAGCATTTGATCTGGGAGGGGGTCACTTCCTCATAACTTCAAAGTCCATATCTGCAACATGAGTGACGTCAGAACCAGTCTGAGCTGAGACCGAGCGAGGGATGAGCTGGTATGAGGTTATAATGTATGATGTCATTAAGCAAAAAATACCACATTTTCACGGTATTACAAGAACGGGTCTACAATACTAGTAATAATTAGGGAGGCTTAAAGGGATAGTTCATCTGTCTGTGAGAAGTGATGGTTTTGATGGTGTGAGTGTCCAGAGATTCTGGTGGCAGGGGGAGTGGTGCTGGTGAAAGGGTGTGTATGGTGTGGGTGTAACATGTGTGGGGGAGGGTGGGGGTGAGTGACAGGTGATGGGTCTGTGAATGTGTGTTGACAGTGAGTCAGGAGGTGGTGGTAAAGAGATAAAGAGAAAGATAAAGACCCCTGAGAGTCCACCTCCACCTCATGAACCAATCAGAAGCCTCTGCCGGGCCGTGACAGTGTAGTGAGTGGAGTTAGTTGCATGTTCACAGCTGTAGTGAGGAGCTGAAGCTCCGTCGTGATGTAGATGAAGTATTTATCTAACTAAAAACTGCTGCATGTTGTTGTTGTGATGTGGTCGTGACATCATCGTGACATCATTGTGACGTGGTTCAGTTTATTGGCTCAGAGAGTGGGGCCTGTTGGTGTGTCAGTATTAACTGGTTCAGTGTTTGTTCTTCACTGTTTTATTTAACCTGAAACTCCTCAGAGTTTTTATCAGTGTCAAGAAAACTAATGATCATTTTAACTGATTATTGGACATTTGAAGGTTCCTGCTTAATAATGACAATTTCCTGATGTTTCACTGATCAAACAATAAGATGATTATTTGAGTCAACAAATCAACTGAACTTTTATACAACATGTGAAAACTTGTTGAATAAAGTTTGAGGCTGATGAAGAATTTTAATCAGATGAAACGTGTTTGTGGATGTAAACATGATGAGCTCAGTGTGTCGTCTGTTATCGTGTTGTCTGCATGGATCTGTGACACCTGTGGTCATGTGACTCGTCAAGGTTAAGTTAACGAATAAATAAAGTGAATGTTAAATGTTGATGCTGCTTCAGGACTGTTTTATTAAACACACTCAGTTACCATTACACATTCATCAAAATGAATCAACAAGCCATAAAACAACATCAAACAGCAACAGGTGAGCCACCAATATCATTAGCTTAGTTTAGCCCGTGCTACAATGCATTCCCACCATCACTTTCTATATCGCCATAAAAGCAGGAAAAGAGAAAAAAAACAACAGTGTACTTCTGTCTTATACACATGATCGCTTACGTTTGTTTAACAATAACAAAACAGTCATTATTTGATCAGTTTGAGGCCAGACTGACCTGATATTAAAATGCTACAGAGTTACAATTAGCAGGACACGCCCACTTCTGCTGACTTCTCATAGACTTGTGAAAACTCAGGCAGAATCCCCTGAAAAGCCCTGCTGTGATCACCTGGCATTATACTGCCACTTACTGGTCCAACATGGAGAAACCCCAACAACAGTCCCATAATAATCCACAAATGTGGGCACACGTCAGTGGTAATCACGCTGTCTGAGCTGAATGCTCATTGGTCAATCATGTTTATTCAACCTGGATAAGGGAGTAAGCCGGGATATGTTGGTTATCCTGGTTTAATTTAGCCTCAAGTCGGTTGTTGGAAAGCAGGTTAAATGTATCCTGGTCAAGTTACCATGGTGATTTATTCTCTGCATCTTGCCTGTTCCAGACCATAATAATGGCCAGGCTTAGTTGAACATGAAACATTTACATTGTCTATTACAGTGCGTGGGAGGTGACATGGGGACATACCTGCGTCGGCAGGACTGGAGTTGTGATTAGAGTTCTGGATTATTCAATCAGTCTGCAGTTGTTCACCGCGCTCTCTCTGAGCTTTACAACAGCGGCAGTGCTGCTTCTTTTCCCCAAGAGGCCCCAGGAGGAGTGTTTGTTACTTCACTATTGAAGCTTCAGTGGAACCAGTTAAACATCAAAGTGAAAACATTTCTCTACTAAGTCTGAGAGTCTCTGTCGTTCTCCTCCTAAAAGAATAAAACACGAGAAGCTACGAGACTCTGCTGGAAAAAAAAGTGTTAACAGTGTGGACATAAGATAATTAAAGACACAACCAGTGATTCAAATAGAAACTAAAGGTAAACCTCGTCCACCAGCAACATGTAAAGCACAGGACTGAAGCTGCTGTCACTTCCAGAGACTCTCCATCCTACACATTAACCAGTAACACTTCGGAACCAGGTAAGACATACCCAAACCCAGGATGCAGAGGTTGGGTGAAGGTGGTGTTGAAGGTGTGGAGGTGGATCAGTCTGTCAGAGGAAACACTGTAGAAGGACAGAGAGCCAGCAGGACAGTCCACATACACTACTACTCTGTTGGAGACGGAGGAGGAGGTGATGGATGTTTCTGTGTTGTTGTGCCAGACAGAATAACGGTCACCATCATCATCATCATCAGAGCATCTCAGACTCCAGGACTTATCATTTCTTCCAAACCTAACGTCATCACTGTCTCCTTTCCTTTTGATTCCTCTGTAACTCACTGATATTTCAACCAATCCCCACCACTCCACCTCCCAGCAACAGCGACCAGTCAGACAAGGTGAACACAGCTCCTGAGGACAGTCGTCAAATCTGTCTGGATTATCAGGATATGGCCGATATTCTGTCACCGGCCTGTTGTTGACATACGATGTGATCTCCCTGTGCGTTGTGTTCATGTCAAAATGCAGTTCACAGGCGTCTGATGGAGAGAACAAGACACAACACAGCTGCAGTTCATCATCTGATGGTTCATTGATGGATTATTGAATCAACATTGTATTTAAAGACAAACTGACAGAGCTGCTGTCTGATCATTAGTCACGTTAATCCGTACTTACACTTCCTGAGACCAGGTCTTAACCTGTGTTTTCCACGATCGTTCACCCTGGAGGAAGAAACACAGTCAGAAGGATTTACACAGATGGATTTTAAGAAGATGCCTTACGGGGTGGTGCGTGGTGCAGTGGTTAAGGCAGTCGCCCCATGTATATGCAGACGCAGGCGTCCCCGGTTCGCGTCCCGCATCGGGCAGACCTTTCCTGCATGTCATTCCCCTCTCTCTGCCTCCCCCTTTCCTGTCTATCTCTACTAATCTATCAAATAAAGGCATAAAACGCCAAAAAAAAAAAAAAAAACTTTAAATAAAAAAAAAAGAAAAAAAAAAAAGAAGATGCCTTACTTGTTAAAAATCTTTGTGGAAAGTTCAATTGAACATGTTTTTTTTTTTTTTAAAGCCCCAGTATGTGAGATTTACCCCCATCTAGCGGTGCGGTTGCATGTCGACACGTATTCTTGCTGTTGCGTTTACGTAAACTTGGGCAGAAGTCAGAAAAACAACAGACGCTGCATGTAACAGGATAAACAAGCCTCTATGTAAGGAAACAGTCCGCCAGCACGAGGCAAAACAAAACCGGCGTGACAATATGTTGTCATGGTAACGCCGTATTGTTTACCTGACCCACGTTTTACCGTCTTTCTCTCGTCGAGTAAAATAACATCCAGTTGGTTTGCCGACGGCGTCACTCACGGCGTCATTCAGGTGTCTGACTGCACCTGAAGGCGACACCAGTGCCTCCGTCCTTCCTCACACGAGCCTACACAGTGGTGATAGGAGCTGCGGTGAGGCGAGATTGTGGTTAACTACAGCCACGGTGACACTGAACGTAAAACATGGCGATTCAACATGGCAGCGAAGGTTCGGTCGCCCCCCCTTGTAGGCTATATTTGTAACGACTTGTAACATCCCATTCTAAGGTACGAGAAAGCACTCGTTTGTATGCGGGCGCGATTCCACTTCAGTGAAATACGTATTTATGAAAGCGATATTTGATTTTTGTCAATAAAAAGCCAGTAAAGTCCCATACTGTCCCTTTAATGAGCATCACAATTTTTGTACAGTAGCCTGTCACTTAAAGGGACAGTTCACCCAAAATTGAAATTTCTCTTTGTAGCGGAAGCTCGAGCTTCGAGAAGCCTCCACTAGAGAACAAGCTTGAAATATGTACAATTAAATATGTCTATATTTCAAGCTTGTTTTTCGGGACAATTTCGCATTTCTGGGCTTCAATACAAGACGGACATTACATACGAGCAGCATGGAGGTATTTGGATGTTTTTTGGTGTGTCTTTTTGTTACAAAGACAGTTGGTGTCCATTAGCAACCGTTACATGGACATGCACAGCTACACCGAGACCGCCTGAAATTTCAATTTTGGGTGAACTATCCCTTTAATGATGTGCCGGGGCTGTGATATTCTCTGATAGAGGGATGTCTCCATCAAGACTTGAGAGGATCTGGAGCGCCGTGTGGCTCACGGGGTAGAGCATGCTACCGTCCTCACTGCAGTCAGCCCCAAATCCCACGTCGGGCGGCCCTTTCCCCCTCTCCCTACCTTCCCATTTCCTGTCTCTCTCAACTATACCAAAGACGGTTTATAAACCAAGACCCCCCCATGATGAGCTGTCTCTGTCTCAACAAAGCATTCTCGCCAGATTTGGCACAGAACTCCTAGGTAACGACGGCGGCGAACTCCCATGAAAATTCTTTAAATAATTTTTGTCATGCTAAATATGACTGTTAATAGTGTAAATATAAGAAAATATAAATATCTCACTTTCATCTACCTACACATTATCCACACACACGTTCACAGACGAGGTGGGGTGACGGTTGGCCACACCCATTTAGGAGACAGGAAGTGTATACAATGGACCCTTCACGTAAGCCCTGCCCCCCTTGGTTATTGTTGCTACGCCAGGCAAGCTTTCATTCCCAGCCATGCTTCTGGCAATATTTGGTATCGATTTCAAAGGAAATATCAACAAAATTCGCGCCGGAGGATAAAACATATGTTCAACGACACGACTGGACAGTGTACAGAGCAGCAGTGAGGACTGTTAACTTTACCGTCTATCAACCCACCAAGACTTAGCTCATCTCACTGGTTGTCAAACTGAAAGTTTTTGGGCGATTGTGAACCACATACGGCTTCCGCTGCTGGTTTTTTTCTCCCACCGCTGTATCAGTCAGTGAAAGCAGCCCCTGCCTGGAGGATCCCTCGCCTGAAAGCCCAGGTAAAAGCCCTAAAGTACAGCTGTCATGTCGGAGGCGAACGTATGGTTATCCCCATATTTACACTTGCTCAAGTCGAAAAAAAGTCTGCTTGTATCTGAACATCTCTTGCTGCTGCCGCCGCCATAGTAGCAGCAACAGAAGCAACAACATCCTTCTGTACAAACAAATGTTTTTCGTCCTAGCAAACGTAATCACTCACAGCCAGGAGCTTGCCAGGCCTATAATTGCCGTTGCTAATGTAGGATTGGACAATAGCCGTTTGTGGGAAGAGTTCGTGAAGGGTCAATTTCTATCATGAAACAGCCTCTCTTGGTAAATAGAGTATATTTGACTATACTATCAAATAAAACAAAGAATACAAAGAAAAAAAAACTTAAAAATAAAAAAAGACTTAAAAAGATCCACGTGTTTGTGAATTCAGGCCGATTCACGGCTCTGAAAACAACTAAGAGAAATCAGACATCTTCATGACGACTGACCGAGTAGGGAAACATGAAAGACAGGAGACAGACTGAGTCCCTGTTGTCTGACTGTACCTGAGAGTCACCAGTCTCCAGTCTGGTCTCCTCCGTCCAGCAGACAGCAGCTTCAGTCCTGAGCCTCCTGGATGGTTGTAGCTCAGGTCCAGCTCTCTCAGATGGGAGGGGTTGGAGCTCAGAGCTGAGGCCAGAGAAGCACAGCCTTCCTCTGTGACCAGACATCCTGACAGACTGGAGATAGAAAATGTGATGAACTCAGACTCACATCAACAGGAAAATCCTGCAGATGTTGAGCATCTTCACCAACAAGTTACAGAAGGATGTTGAAGATCAGCTGTCCAACAACCATCTGTCCTGACCTGAGAGCCTCCAGTCTACAGTGTGGACTCCCCAGTCCACCAGACAGCAGCTTCACTCCTGAGTCCTGCAGGTCGTTGTTACTCAGGTCCAGGTGACTTAGACTAGAGGACTGGGAGCTGAGGACTGAGGACAGAGCTTCACAGCTTCTCTTTGAGAGGTTACAACAATTCAGTCTGAAGAGGAATCAAGAAAACAAAAGTAAACAAATATAAATGTTTTTGTTGTGACAAAAGAAGAAGATACAGTCAAGGTAGATGAATATATGTGAACATACAGAGCTTTGTTGGAGGCTTTGACCACTGGCAGCAGCCTCAGAAGAGCCTCCTCTGAAGCAGAGTATTTCTTCAGGTCAAACTCGTCCAGATCTTCTTCTGATGACAGTAAGATGAAGACCAGAGCCGACCATTGAGCAGGAGACAGTTTATCCATGGAGAGACGTCCTGACCTCAGGGACTGTTGGATCTCCTCCACTAGAGAACCATCATTCAGTTCATTCAGACAGTGGAACAGGTTGATGCTTTTCTCTGCAGACTGACTCTTACTGATCTTCTTCTTGATGTACTCAGCTGTTTTCTGATTGGACTGTGATTCACTTCCTATCTCTGTCATCAGACCTCGTAGGAGTTTCTGATTGGTCTCCAGTGAAAGACCCAGGAGGAAGCGGAGGAACAAGTCCAGGTGTCCATTTGGACTCTGTAAGGCCTCGTCCACAGCGCTCTGGTAGAAATGTGATGATTTGTCTCTGAAGAGTTCTAAAAGTTTAGAGGTTGACATCAGGTTGAGTCCAGAGTTGATGAAGGTCAGATGGACATGAAGAGCAGCCAGAAACTCCTGAACACTCAGATGGACGAAGCAGAACACCGTGTCCTGGTACAGGCCGCTCTCCTCTTTTAAGATCTGTGTGAACACTCCTGAGTTCACTGAGGCTGCTCTGATATCGATGCCACACTCTTTCAGGTTGGATTCATAGAAGATCAGGTTTCCTTTCTGCAGCTGCTCAAAAGCCAGTTTTCCCAGAGACTCAATCATCTTCCTGCTCTCTGGACTCCAGTGTGGATCTGTCTCAGCTCCTCCATCATACTTGACCTTCTTCACTTTTAGATGAACCACCAGGAAGTGGATGTACATCTGAGTCAGGGTCTTGGGCAGCTCTCCTCTCCTTCTGGTCTTCAACAGCTCCTCCAGAACTGTAGCAGTGATCCAGCAGAAGACTGGGATGTGGCACATGATGTGGAGGCTTCGTGAGGTCTTGATGTGGAAGATGATCTCTCTGGCCTGCTTCTTATCTCTGAACCTCTTCCTGAAGTACTGCTCCTTCTGTGGGTCAGTGAACCCTCTGACCTCTGTCACCATGTCAACACACTGAGGAGGGATCTGATTGGCTGCTGCAGGTCGTGTGGTTATCCAGAGGCGAGCAGAGGGAAGCAGGTTCCCCCTGATGAGGTTGGTCAGTAGTATGTCCACTGAGGTGGACTCTGTCACATCAGTCAGGGTCTCAGTGTTGTGGAAGTCCAGAGGAGGACGACACTCGTCCAGACCGTCAAAGATGAAGACGACCTGGAACTGATCAAACCTGCAGATTCCTGCTGCTTTGGTTTCAGAGAAGAAGTGATGAACAAGTTCCACCAAGCTGAACTTTCTCTCTTTCAGCACATTCAGCTCTCTGAAGGTGAAGGGAAATGTGAAGTGTATGTCCTGGTTGGTTTTGTCTTCAGCCCAGTCCAGAGTGAACTTCTGTGTTAAGACTGTTTTCCCAATGCCAGCCACTCCCATTGTCATCACTGCTCTGATTGGTCGGTCTCTTCCAGGTGGGGCTTTAAAGATGTCTTCTTGTCTGATGGTTGGTTCTGGTCTGTCTGGTTTCCATGATGCTGTTTCAATCTTTCTGACCTCATGTTCATCATTGACCTCTCCAGTTCCTCCCTCTGTGATGTAGAGCTCTGTGTAGATCTGGTTCAGAAGGGTTGGGTTTCCTGCTTTAGCGATGCCCTCAAACACACACTGGAACCTCTTCTTCAGCTTGTTTTTGAGTTTAGGCTGGCATTTGTGAAGAGCTTCTGAATGAATAAACAACCGATAATAGGACAATAAGGTAAAGGTCCTCGTAACAACAGGTCATAGTAAATTAATCTAAACACACAGAAATATCTGAATCTAAATTCATCTAGTCATGGTGATGACTACAACCATGAAATGTGACAAAAAGTGCTGAATGTAACCTGCTGCTGCTGCTGCTGCTTCTGCTGGGTCTTGTCCTGTTGGAGGACAGGGAATCATTAATCATGAGAAGTAGCAGGACCAACCCAGTTGACTTTGTCCTCTGTGAGGAAATAGTTCCAAAGCCAAGAGGTTTAACAAAGGTAAAACACTGGCTGCACTTCCCATGACTGACCTTCATTAATTCCCATCTTCTTCAGAACGAACCTCGCCACCTCTAGAACTTTCTCAGTGGTGTACATGGCGACCATCAAGTCCACCGTTTTCTCTCTGCTTGCATCCTCCAGCTTAGACTTTTTGATGGCAAGGAAACCATCCCGTAAGTCAGCTTGCTGCAGGTACCACTGGAAGCGTTCCAGCTCTGCATTCCCCAGATTCTCCAAAATGTGCAGCAGCTGCTCCTCCACAGACGTCGCCATCTTTGTTGCCTGACGGAATCAGATGGTTTTAGAGCTCAGTAGTCTGGCCTAACGGAAGTGCGCTGCTGCGATTAGCCTCTGATTGGTCGGAACGAGCCACCCGGCGGAAGTCCCGCCTCCGTGTTGCAGCTTTCACAGTCCGCCCAGTAAAGGGAAACATCAACAAACAACAACAGGAACAGAACCGTGGATCTATTATACATCTGTGTCTTGAATTGAACAGAAGATGAAATGTCCGTCCGCGGTTGCCGACCGCCGTTAAACTGAACAAAGGAATAAATATTTGTCAACGGTTGCCGGCCGTCGTTACACGGCGGACTGAAATCCAGTTTCCAACCGGCAATATTTTGCAAGCGCGCCGTTACTACGGCGTTGCTACGCCGCCGACCAAGGCGATTGTGATTCCAAACGGCCGGAGCGTTTTTTTCTCTGATCGCAGAATCATAGGCGGACCAGCCAGACTCTCCTTCTTCTTTGGAGGAGAGTCTGGCGAGCGAGACTAAGAGCTCAGTGACACGACTGATACCACAGTTTACCATGGTAAGGGATGTGACTCTATTTAGTGCCATCACATCCCTGGTTTGATTTTCAATTGTTTGTGCTGTGCTGTGTAAAATGCCAGAACGGTAAGAATAGCTTTAACGCCCATTTCTGGTTCCTGTAAAATTACATACTTCAATTCTTCTTTCTTAAAGCATTTTAGACAGTAGTACTTCTTCCATCGCTTGCAAATCAATGACTTTGAATTGTCAAAATTGATTCGTTAATACCGATTAATCCATCACCATGATTAATCTTTTCTCTGTGAGAAACTGCTGCAGCTGACCGAGCCTCATGGAGCCGCGGCTCGGCTCACGTTAACTGCACTCGGTGCGTTCCTCTCAGTCAGCTGGTGAAGCAGCGGTCTGATGAGCATGATGTCCGTGACGTGTCCCGTTATGCGCAACGAAATTGTGACATTGTCAGGTGACTATAAGTTTATACACTGGGGGAAACCCTGGAAACAGGTTGGGAGTCTCATTTTTTCTAGCTCGCCAAGTGGCGAGACAACTAAAAATCTGACGTATTTTATCTGTTTGATGTGAGGTCTGGTAAGGTTAAAACAGTTTATTGGATATAAAAATATTTATTTCATGGTAATTCAGCACTCCAGTTGGATATTGTCTTTTGCTTAAAATAGATATAAAAGGAGATCACTTACATGATTGTTTATGTGATAAAAGCAGTTGAAAATAATTTCATTTAAAGCCCCAGTATGTGACATTTACCCCCATCTAGCGGTGCGGTTGCATGTCGGCACGTATTCTTGCTGTTGCGTTTATGTAAACTCGGGCAGAAGTTAGGAAAACAACAGACACTGCATGTAACAGGATAAACAAGCCTCCATGTAAAGAAACGGTTCGCCAGCATGAGGCAAAACAATACCGGCGTGACAATATGTTGTCATGGTAACGCCATGTTGTTTACCTGACCCACGTTTTACCGTATTTCTCTCGTCGAGTAAATTAACATCCAGTTGGTTTACCGACGGCGTCACTCACGGCGTCATTCAGGTGTCTGACTGCACCTGAAGGCAACACCAGTGCCTCCGTCCTTCCTCACACTCGCCGACACGGCGGTGACAGTTTTAACAGGCGCTACCTGGAAAACTTTCTCCCCGAGCCGAGAAGGTCCGGCGGCGGAGTTGTGGTTAACTACGGCGACGGTGACACTGAACGTAAAACATGGCGATTCAACATGGCAGAGAAGGTTCGGTCGCCCCCCCCTGTACGTTTGTAACGACTTTTAACAACTCAATTGTAAGGTACAAGAAAGCGCTCGTTTGTATGCGGGCGCAATTCCACTTCATTGAAACACGTATTAATGAAAGCGAAATTTGATTTTTGTCAATAAAAAGCCAATAAAGTCCCGTACTGTCCCTTTAAGTAAAAGGAAAGGTAGCCTAACTGTATTTTATTTTCTTCCTCTCATAGCTCTTACGGTGTGACTGCAACTGAATACGGTCCATAGAATTAAAGAATGTGAACCATCAATTGACCACCATTGAGCTGGGGATGCTACACACTTGTTATTTTTTATTAGGCAATTATTTCATTTTCCTGTGTGTGCACTTTTTTCTTTTGGTGTACCTGTGCAGGTAAAATGTTATTTTGGTTCCTGTGAAGACAAAAGTTATTTTGGTGCACATGGAGGCAAATGATTATTTTGGTTCCTCATTAGTTCATCAGTAACTACTGTAATGTTTGTGTACCTTACATAAAAATAGTAACTAATGAGTAGGTAATGATTCATAACTTATCACCTACTCATATTGATGTCTCACTTTACCATTAGGTACACAAAAAATGGTAATTAATGATTCATTAATGATTCAGTACTCATTACCTACTCATTTTGGTTTCTCACTTTACCATAAGGTACACAAAAGGGTAAGTAATGATTCGGTACTCATTACCTACTCATTTTGGTTTCTCACTTTATCATAAGGTACACAAAAAGGGTAAGTAGTGATTAAGTAATGATTCAGTACTCATTACCTACTCATTTTGGTTACAAAAAGGGTAACTAATGATTAAGTAGTATTTAGTTACTCAGTAATTTGATAAGAAGTTACTGAAGAACTCGCCATTAACTAATATTGAGTTCCTCATTCATTCCAAATTTGTTTCATAGTAAATAACTATTCTAAATTTTGTGCCCCTCAAACAACTTTACTGTGAACCACAGTGTGATCAGTGTACGGTACTTTACACACAGCCCCATGATACATTCATTCAGCCTACCAAACATACTGTACAACAAACTATCATATTTATTTCAAAGGCAACATGGATGGTCATATTAAAGTGTATGTGGTCTGAAATTAATGAATACAATCTTCTCAAGAATCCTGCTGTCTGTGATTTTTTTAAAGGAACTACTTATTGTAAAGATGAAGATGAAGAAATGAAAAACCACTCATTATGTGTCACTTTAGGTCATAAAGGTTATCTACTGGACCGGTTATTGAGTAATGATTCTGTACTGATGAAGTAACGACTTATTAGCGATTTGTGATTAACTATCTATGAAATTTGATCATGAGTTAATGAAAAACTGTTCATTAATAGTTCCTCAGTAACTACTCCTCTGGAATTTGATAAGGGATTCCTGAAGAACTGACCATTAACTAATAGTTAATCAATCAGTAGTTCCTCAGTAACTACTTTAATTTGTGTGCCTTAGTTCCTCAGTAACTACTCTGAAATTTCATCTGGGGTTCCTGAAGAGCTGACCATTAACTAATAGTTAATTAATCAGTATATCCTCAGTAAGTACTCTACTTTTGTGTATGTCAGTTCCCTAACTAACTACTCATTAGTTCCTCAGTAACTACTCCTCTGAAATTTGATCAGGGATTCCTGAAGAACTGACCATTAACTAATGGTTAATTAATCACAAGTTCCTCAGTAGCTACTGTAATTTTGTGTACCTCAATTCCTCACTAACTACTCATTAGTTCCTCATTAGTTCTTCATTAGTTCCTCATTAACTACTCTTTTTTTGTGTACCTTATTGTTAAGTGTTACCAAATAATTTTAAAAAATGAGCGAAAGAGTGAGAAAGAGAGAAAAGCAACAGAATTTCCAGACTTTCCATCAGGACTTTAACATGAGAGTCTTCATCAGTTTGTCCTTCAGTCAGTGACACTCGACTGGTTTCTGAGCTGCTGTCACAGCAAAAGGAAGTCAACCATGACTGGACAAAGACTTTTCTGAGAAATCATGTGCCATGTGGTGTGTGTAGGTGTGGCACTGTGGCGAGCAGCAGCTGTCTCTTCCGTGTCCTATACAGTACTGTATGTCTACTTTTGTTGTGTTAACGTGCCTATAGGAGGCCGAAGTCAGCAACAGGATGCTTAATATGTTTCATCAGACTGTTGTAGCCAGTTCTCTCGTTTTTGCAGTGGGGTGCTGCGGTGTGGGCAACTGGGCATCAAGAAAAGGGAGGCAAACAAGCTGATAAAGAAGGCCCAGTCTGTTAGGGGTGAAGCTGAGCACCCTGGAGGAAGTCACTGACAACAGAGTCCGAACAAAATTCCTCAGGATCACTGACAACACTACCCATCCCTTCCATAAAACACTGGACTTAAAAGTACACTCAGTCACAGATACCTACTGCAATACAGCTGTACAACTAAATTGCTTGCGCCTGGTAAAATTTTGTGTTTGATTAGCGCAAGAAAAACAGGTGATCTACTAAGAGTAACTCACTAAATGACAACACACACAAACCGCAGTATTTAAATGAGGGTTTTGTGCGTGGTAATCGTCTCCGCCATGGCGTGGACAGAGAGCTGGATGGCTGCATGAAATTTGATCCGATGGATTAATTAGAGAGCTCAGGTGGGACACTCAGGACACACTGACCAGAGACGGGGTGAAGACAGAGGTGATGTCTCTCAGTCCTGGTCCCGCAGCTGGGCAGCCACATATTCCAGAGGGAGGAGAGGAAATAAAAGGAGAGGCGCGCACAACGGCGCTTCAATGACTTTTAACACCTGAAAAACTGCTACAGTTCGCTGGAATGACCCGGATGAGAGGAAATGCAGAGATATTGTTGTTCTGGTGAACTGCCGAACAGAATTGCCCTTTGGGACCAATAAAGTTTATCAAATCAAATCATATCAAGAGCTTTTGCCCTGGTAGATATTAAATCAATAAAATAATAAAAAAAAGCTGCGCCAGCTAATACTTGCTGTTAGATAATAACTTCACCTCACTATAGATAGTTGTGTAAGTTAATGATCAATCCGTCTGTGTAGCTGTAGAGTTAGATGATAACGCCTTCCGTCACTGCACGACACTTTGTGTTTCCTAGCTGGTGTGAATCCTTATCTTCATGTTTATTCACTATAGCCAGTTGAACGTTAACACATCTCCCCTCTGCTGTCTCAGCCCACTTTTCTAGTATAAGAATCTGAGTTTTACTGTTTGACCCTCAGAATTGAGGTGGATTCACGCACTCATGTTGTGATGACACAACCACACCAGCTAGGAAACACAAAGTGTGGTCCAGTGACGGAAGGCGTTATCGTCTAACTGTGTCTGCAGCAGCCAGAGAGTGAGACTGAAGACGCCAAAGAGGGACCATGGCCGTGGCCTGTTCCTCAGAGAGAAAACCGGGCAGATAACTGCCCCAGCAGTAATCCAACACAGAGGGATTGATCATTAACTACACAACTATCTATAGGGAGGTGGAGTTATTCTCTAACACTTGCCTGTCAAATGAACTAAATGAAGACGCAAAAACTTCCAGTGCAGTCTTCAGGGTTCAGGTTGGTTTGGTATATCACATTGCGTGTGATAAATACATTTTTTCTGTTAGACTACTTACTTTACCTTAGGGCACTTATATTTTTACTATCTAGCTATGATCCGTGGTCATATTTAGTGAAATGTATTTCAAATAATGTCATAGTCCATCTCAAAAAGACATCATTGCCATTTCCAAAAATCACAACCCCCCTCCTTTTAATGAATGTGGTCTCTTCCGACCTGACGCGCACAGCGCACCTTGCCTGCATCAGTCTGTGCTTGGGGAGCGGACCTGCAGCCCTTCATTTGGCGTATGACACACGCTTTCCCACCCGTTCACACGCTCACACATTGTATTTTCCCCGCATTTAAATGACCACGGTGACGTCCACCGAGTTGCACCGCTTTGAGGGGGCACTGATCACAGAGAGAGGTGAGAGGAGACAACGCTGTTACCTGTTGTAGCCTCCTGGCCTCAGCCTGTAACATCGCTAAAACACAGACGACTAGTGAGCAACGAGGCAAAAAGCCGCAGACACTGATCATTGCAGAGTTTGAAAGCAGCCTCTTAACTTCATCAACGCAGCAACCGACCTGGTGCCTCCGCACGGCGACCAAGCTTTAACATTTTTCCTCTGACTTAGTTGAACTTGTTCTTGACCAACACATTATTTTGATACAGATGAAATGGTCTTCCTGCTACTACACTATGATGATTACTGTATTTAACTACTTATATCACAGTAGCATAAAATGATTTGTTGAACTCAGCCTGATGAACTCATCACACTGAGCTCTGAGGTTGAGGTCAACAATGAGATGAAATGCACCGTGAGACAGTGACAGGTCTGTAGCTACGTCTTGACCACATGTCAGCTGATCTGCTGTTCTCAGCTTCGACCAGCGCTTTTTTTTCTTCTGTTTTTTAAAAATTGAGCTCCGATAGCGACCGGCTGAAATTAGGGAGGATACTGTAAACCGGCGCGGACCCTCAACATTATTTAAAGGTTAAATAACCTGTAATTTAAACATTTTTCATTGTGCTGTTCTCTAAAAATAAACTAACAAATACTAGTTTAGAGTCCTGTATAAGTGCCCAAAATAAGTGATTTATTATGTCTTTATG
The DNA here is from genome assembly GCA_030347415.2 of Decapterus maruadsi. Lineage (NCBI taxonomy): Eukaryota > Metazoa > Chordata > Actinopteri > Carangiformes > Carangidae > Decapterus > Decapterus maruadsi. The sequence continues at coordinate 26,306,388 of CM064891.1, forward strand.
TCTTTATTATGTCTTTATTAACAGGATAGCCCCTTGAGATGTGCCATCTCATTTTCAAGGGGGTCCATAATTACAGTACATACAAAGTAAACAGAACAAACAGAGAAAACAGCGACAGCAAAAGAAAAACACAAGATACAATATCACGACACAGACACCCATTCACGCACACATTCACACACAACAATACTCTAGCAATCCTGCCCCCCCATACACCCAATGGCAAAAGAAATTAGATAAGATAAGATGAATACAATAATTGATACGATTAATCACTTTTCATAACAAAATAGCTTTACATCAAAAACAAAAACAGGGTGTTTGAAGATGGGTAAACAATGATGATTTAAAAAGATGAAAAGAGGATATGGACCTAATTGAACCTGGGAGATTATTCCAGTCAGCTGGGGCTTTGTAATTGAATGCACGTCGACCTGATTCTTTATTGATTCTGGGGGTAAAATAAAAAAGTTGGCCAGTGTGCCTAAGATTGTGTTGTGAACTGAAGGGAATCAAATATTGTTTCAGATATGGGGGGAAATTAAAGTAATTGCTTTTAAAGATGAGTATTAACCAGTGAAAATGCCTTCTGGACTTTGGGGCCAGCCAGTCCAACGACTGGTACATGTGGCAATGATGTACCAGTCGTTGGACTGGCTGGCCAAATTTCCGCAATTTCATTCTCTATGCCCCCTCCAATTTTGGGGTTGCATGACGCCCCTGATGGCAAACTTGTTGAACTTGTTCAGATGACAGGAGCTCAGGTTTCAGTCAAACTGCTGCTGATTTATGGCACTAACAACAGACGTGCTCTTTGTTCTACAGTTATTGTCCCTAGTGCTAGATTTACGATGTGATAATTGTAAAAAAAAAAAAAAAAGAAAAAAAAAGAGAGAGTGAGTGAGAGAGAGAGAGAGAGAGAGAGAGAGAGAGAGAGAGAGAGAGAGAGAGAGAGAGAGAGAGAGAGAGAGAAACCGCTGCTTATTGTATTCTATTGAAGTAATTATCCAAAAGTTTCATCAGCTTGGCTCTTTTTTCTTTAAAGTCAAAACTCTTTGATTTCCTGAACAACAAAATACAATTGTGTATTTAACATTAACACCTGCTTCTGACTGACTTAAGTGTTCATATACTTGAATACATTTTCAAATACCTAAATAATGAACATAAAACAGCACGATGCGACGCCCAGTGATCCTGTTCAAACAGATTTCTCTGGCAGGGTTCTCACCTGCTGAACTCACCTCAGGTCGACTTACAGACACAGGTCACCTTCATGTAGAGGAAACAAGAGAAGAGAAAAGAAGAAGCTGCTCATTGTCCCTCGTCAGCCCCGGTGTCTGGGAGCATTTGATCTGGGAGGGGGTCACTTCCTCATAACTTCAAAGTCCATATCTGCAACATGAGTGACGTCAGAACCAGTCTGAGCTGAGACCGAGCGAGGGATGAGCTGGTATGAGGTTATAATGTATGATGTCATCAAGCAAAAAATACCACATTTTCATGGTATTACAAGAACGGGTCTACAATACTAGTAATAATTAGGGAGGCTTAAAGGGATAGTTCAACATTTAGTCAAATTCCCCCATCACCACAACCCCTATAGTCATAGCAGTAGGTTCGTTACTTTTAATTGTCGGTGCAAGCTATCTTTAGATATGATACGATAACGATACGATAAACTTTATTGTCCCATTCAGGGAAATTTGTCTTGGACACTGTTGCTGTGCCATACAGTAAATGCCTTGATAAAACAGAAAAAAAACAAAAGAACAATACACCTCTGCCGTATCAATCCAACAGCATTGCACATATCCCATAACAAATCACATATTGCACATATCCCACAACATAGCACATACAGCACATACACCTCATAAATTCACCATAGTAAGAGCAGCACAAGAATTATTGCACTGACTCGTTAAGAAGTTTGATAGAAGTTGGGATAAAAGAACGGCGGAGCAGAGCCGTGAGCTGCTCAGAGCTACACTACGGAGGCTCATGGGATTTCTTGGTTTCCCTCATCAAACTCATCAAATACTCAAAACTCAACAATGTGGGAAAAATCAAGAAATCCCATTAATATGTTTCATCAGACTGTTGTAGCCAATTCTCTCGTTTTTGCAGTGGTGTGCTCAATTCACAGTAACTCACTCTTGTCTTGGTTTCACATTCAGCACACGGTCAGAAAACTAAGTGCTTTCCCTCTTCACCCCCCCCACTCCCCCACCCCCCCTCCGGTGCTCAGACACAGAATAAGCAAAATGGCTCCAAAAGGAACCGTTTTTTGGTGACAGGAAAGGGGGGGGGGGGTGACATGCAGGGAGGGTCTTCTCTTAAAACAAATGGAGCTGAACGAAGCGCTGAAAACAGACTCAGGCTGTCAGCAGGAGGTGGTTTAACACCTGGTTGATCAACCTCCTCCTCCAGCCTCCGCTCCCTGTTGTTCCACCGCTGAGATGAAAATTGATTTTCTCAAACCATGAAAGCAGTAACCGGCCACATGAGAGGGTGTAGTTCTACTGTCTGTCCACTAGATGGAGCTGCGTGGTCATAATGAGCTCAACACCAGCTCAGACAGAGGAGGAGGTGGAGCAGCCCCCCCCCCCCCCCCCCATAAGACTGTACTGGTGGTGGAGCAGCAGCTGGATCAGAACCTACTGTCACTCTGGACATGTTGGTTTGTTGGTTTTCTTTACTTCTGCTCGGTATTGTTTTCTTGTCTTTCTTTTGGAGAATGTTTTGAAGTGAATAGATCCTTTGATCGCTGCTGAGGATCTGGTTGTGTTAACTGTGTCTTCATTTGGTTGTTGCTTTGATGTGTTGATGACGGAGCGACTGGTTGGTTTTCTTGGTGTCTTGTAAGGCCATGCAGACATGTCTCATTCATTCATTCATTCATTCATTCATTCATTCATTCATTCATTCATTCATTCATATCTCACAGCCTCAGTCTGATCCAGTTCAGTTTTTACCGCACAGGTACAGGATGCCTGGTGAATGACACGGTGCCTCAGCAGATCAACCAGTAACAACCAGTAACACCGTCACCGTCACCACCCGTCAGTAAAACCCTCATGACCTCTGACCTCAGGCTGTGTGACGCCTGTCACACTGAGCTTCAACCACCTCAGTGACTCACTGATGAAGAACACACACACACACACCTTTTAAACCTGTTGAGTTGTTTATTGTCAAAGTGACGACAACAGAAAACCTGACAAACACAACAACATGAAGCAACAGAGCAGAACGTCACTCTATGTATCTACAGGCTGGTTTCCTGATCCATTGACTGCTTCATCAATGACTTTATTGATCCCCAGAAGGAAATTTGTCTTTGTTTCAAACAAACCTAAGAAAATCAATCAAGGTCTGTACAGTAAATGTTACTGAAATAAAAAGCAGAATAAGAATAGAATTAAATATATAAAATAAACTAAAGTGGTCGTTTCTGGCCTCGTTGTCACTTCTGAACATCTAGTTGGTCGGTCCAGTCCGGTTCGGTCCAGTCCAGGTCGGTCTAGTCCGGGTTGGTCCAGTCCGGGTCGGTCCAGTCCGGGTCGGTCCAGTCCGGGTCGGTCCAGTACGGGTCGGTCCATCCAGACGTTCTCCAGGCGACAGTTCCTCGCTCTGATCAAGTGGTCCTAAACATTTCACAAACACGGTTCACTACTGTTGAACTATCTAGAACCACTGGACCAGAGAGGATCGGCGTTCTGACGGCGTCCTGATGGCGTCCTGTGGCGTCCTGCATCGTTCTGTCGACGTCCTGTGGCGTCCTGCCGTGTCCTGATGGCGTCCTGACGACGTCCTGATGGCGTCCTGACGGCGTCCTGACGGCGTCCTGACGGCGTCCTGACGACGTCCTGATGGCGTCCTGACGGCGTCCTGACGGCGTCCTGACGGCGTCCTGCAGCGTCCTGTGGCGTCCGTCCGGCTCCGGAGTGACGCCGTCATCCGGCTCCTCAGCCTTTTATACCTGAACCTCCTGAGTCGGAGGGCGTGGAGGTCCGACCGGTCCGACCAGCGAGGGGGGAGGGGGGGGGGGGACTGGACTCACCTGCTCCACCTGTCTGATCACCTGCTGCGTCGTCAGCGTCGCTCTGACTCTGGAAACCTTTAACTCTAAACTCTAAGATTTATTCAACGCTTCAGTTTTAAAAAACGTTAAAAAAACAACAAAAACAAAAAGCAGTGCACGGACGGAACGAAGCCAAAGTTCCACTGCCATCGTATTAGAATGACATGAAACTCAAGATTAAATTACAAATACAACAGAGAAAAATTCAAGATAAAGAATCAAATCTACAGTTGAAGAGAAGTTTGAGAGAAGGTGCAGAAAGGCCGAGCATCGGTCAGCGACGCCGCAGGTCAACATACATGTTGTTAGTTCTTACTGTGTCTGTGCTGTGGGGCTCGTTGCATGGAATCAATAACATATATTACAAAACAACATAAACCTGGAGCGAGGACACAGCCCTGGGGGGCAAGGGCGGGGGGGGGTTCAGTGGGACACGAGTCCATTCATAAAAACCTGTTATTCTTAGCAGCAGAGATAAAGAGCTGCAACTGGTTGAACAGAGAAACTCTGAGTCAGGAATGACGGGAATGAAGGAGAGCCACGGCACGGCATTCCTGTCTGTGTGTGTGTGTGTGTGTGTGTGTGTGTGTGTGTGTGTGTGTGTGTGTGTGTGTGTGTGTGTGTGTGTGTGTGTGTGTGTGTGTGTGTGTGTGTGTGACAGTCTGTTGCTGCAGCTTTGAACACTGTGTGTTTCTACTTTAGGAATCAATAAAGAACTGAATCCATTATCAGAGGGTCTGGGAGGGACCTGGACCAGGACCCTGGAGGGACCAGGACCATCCACAGTCCTGGACCAGGACCCTGGGGGGACCTGGACCATCCACAGTCCTGGACCAGGACCCTGGAGGGACCTGGACCATCCACAGTCCTGGACCAGGACCCTGGAGGGACCTGAGGGCTCTAACATGTGGTTCAGAGTTCTGTCCACTAGAGGGCAGACTGACTGGCTCCACCACTTCCTGGTTCCTGCAGCTGCTGCCCTCCTGATCTCTGGGACAGTCTACAGTCTACACACACACACACACACACACACACACACACACACACACACACACACACACACACACACACACACACACACACACACACACATACTGTGCTTTCACAGGCTGGCACACACCCTTCCTTCCTTCCTTCCTTCCTCCCTTCCTTCCTTCCTTCCTCCCTTCCTTCCTTCCTTCCTTCCTTCCTTCCTTCCTTCCTTCCTTCCTCCCTCCCTCCTTCACTCAGGACTGATGATGTCATCCATCCTCAGTGTTGAAAGGTGTTGTATCAATAAAGTTTATTATCATCAACATGTTCCGGCTCATGGTGCTGACTGGACTGGACTGGACTGGACTCTGTTTCCCTGCAGGTCACCGTTGGGATGGAGCCGGTTGGTTCTGTGTCGTCTCCACGGTAACGAATGCTGGCGATGACGAACCTGATGATGTCACTGGTTGACGATCAACGACATCACACAGGTGAGTCAAACCCTGACATCGCACTATAAAACATTTACATCCTTTTATTCACCTTTCAATAGATATTTAAAGGGACAGTTCAACATTTTAGTCAAACTGTCCCATCACCATAACCCCTATAGTCACAGCAGTAGGTTCAATACCTTTAGTTGTCGGTGCAAGCTATTTTTAGAACAGTGGAGCAGAGCCGTGAGCTGCTACTCCTAAAACTATAGGGATTATGGCAATGGGCCAATAACTACCCCTACGTCTTGTGTTTTTATTGCCCTTCCCGACATTAGATCACGTTTCATTGGTTGTTGAACTGAGTAGTTTGTCAGTGGTTTGTTGTAGCGTCCCTCAGAGTTCATGTCTCTGGACCGTCCTCCACTTCCTCTTCTCTACTTCCTGTTGCTGCTCAGCTGTCATGTCTTCACAGCAGGGCTTCAAACTACTTCCTGTTATTCTAAGTCCTCCCATGACTTCTGCTGTCGGTGTTTCCTCTGGTCTGTATTTCAGCAGCAGCCGTTTGTCTGTCGTTCTTTCTCCTTTAGCCTCTAAGGTTTTAATGGATCTCTTCAACATCCTTCATTTCACTATTTTAATACTTTATTTATTCTGTTGTGTTTAAAACGAAGCACCAGGTAGACAGCGTTTGACATGACAAGCAGGAATACTAAAGGTTTAGTTCACTTAGTGTTGAGGGAGCGACAACAACAGGAAACACCAGGACACGCTGCTCATCTCTCTCTACAACTCTGGTTTGTTGCAAAGAGTTCTGTCATTCGTGGTGTGGTGGTGGTGAAGACAACAACCTGTGGTACGACTCTGTCTGTCACAAGGTCTGATACTGAAACGCTGCAGATCCAGCACTGATCACTGATCACTGATTACTGATTACTTCACATGTTTAGTGTCCAGGTTCAAACTGATGCAGGTGGTGGTTCCACCAATAGGAAGAGGCGGTCTGATATTACATCACTGTGACAGTCTGAGGTCACATGTAGGTGAGAGACATCGTGCTTTTCATTTATTAGACAAAAAAAGTTATAAATCTTTATCAAATGCCAAAAACAGTTATTTATTCATTAAAATATATAACCCACATTTATCAATTGTGCTTTTTACAAAAAGTATATATTAATATCTATAAATTATAGCTATATATAAAAGTAAAAATTTCTCTTAAAGCTCTGAAACCTTCAAAAAGAAAAGACAGAAAGAAAGAAAACTGTGATTGAAACACTGCTGTCGTATTGGGACGATCCTCATTCAGCCAAACACAAACAGCCAGAAAGGAGATAAAATTATTAAAATGACTTCATTTCATAATCAGTCGTTTTACATTTCATTCGACCGCTTTAGGAGAATCATCAACACGTATGAGGCAGAACAACAGGCTGTGAGGAAGCAGACAAACACAACAGCTGTAATGTTTCTACAGCTTCACTTCGTCCTCATGGCGACGGTCAGGACGTCGTTGACATCGTCCTCTTAAGAGACAAATGACCTTTTAATTGTTCTTTGAGGTCTGCTTCCGCCCACTTGGCTGCTTTTTGTTATACATGAATAAAGAAAACAGGATAAACAGACATAAACAATACAACTCCAGATTGAAACTGATTCAATGTTTTACAGTGAACTTTGTACCAGACTGTAAACATGTTTCTATGGAGACCGAGTCCCTCTGGTGGCCTGGAGAGGAACTGCAGCTGATGATAAACTTGATGCTTCACATTTCACTGTAAAACACTTTCACTGTAAATTTAACGATAAAACATTTAATATAAAACAATTCAAACCGTTTCATGAAAAACCTTTTACTGCAAAACATTTCACTGCTAAATATCGATTTTAAATGTATTTTAACAGTAATAACTTTAAAAAGTAATGTCCACAAACCATAACCAGTGCTTTAAAGCATTTGGGTGGTTGAGTGGTTAGAGCAGCTCCCATAGGCCGGAGTCACTGATCCTAAACCTGTCAGATAAATCGAAAAATAACTGAAGATGTTCAGAAAACAAACATGAATTTGATCCCAGTGCAGTCGTAACATCAGTGTAGTCACTCATCTGTCTCAAACTTTGTGCAAAATTCTATTTTAGAGTAAATATCAACACAACTGGGGCGGTGTTTATCTCAGTAGGTGGAGCACCCGCCCCGTGTGTAGAAGCTACAGTCCTCACTGCAGGCGGTTCGAGTCCCGCGTCGGACGGCCCTATGCTGCATGTCATTCCCTCCCCCATCTCTGCCTCCCATTTCCTGTCACACTCTCTACTGTCCTGTCAATAAAGGCATAAAAAGCCCCAAAAAATAAATAAAATATCAACACAACATTTTTTGCACCTTGTGTGTTTAGACGATTGTTGTACGACAATCAGTTTAAAAAACAATAATAAATGCTTGTTGTTTTAACGCCAGAGCGTCTTCAGTCGAGGTTGAGGTTGGACCAAACTGACCCTCTTCAGTTCCCTGTTGCATCGTCATCGTATGCGTACATATCGCTGGCTGCGTTTCCATCACAGGTTTCTAATCGATATTTCTGCACTATTGCGGGTGTTTCCATGTGTTCCATAATCCTCAATCTCCCTATCCCATAAGACTTCACTTTGAAGAAGCTTGCGTTCCTATGGCGACGGCACAGTGAGCTCAGCTGTTACTGTTTTTAACAAAGACGAAGGCAGCGCTTGATTCCTGAACGGCGAAGCCCGTGTGGCGCCGGCAGCGGCCATGAATAAGAGACAAAAGTGTTTCCATTACACTTTTGCGACACACGTTTGTATCGATACGTCTCAAAAACCACCTCATGAGAGCGTAAAAACTTTTTTGCGATATTTGGGAGTTTTTTTTTTAAATGTAGGAGTTTCCATTACCAGTTTTTCATTTCAATATTTAGGTTTTGTGCATTTCAAGGGGTGATGGAAACGCACCTACGGTACAGACGCTGCTTGGTTTAACTTAATGCAGTGTGATCTTGTCGACTTGCTCCAGTTTGATGCCTTGTATGGAGAGGCAGAGCTGGGAGCACTCGGAGATCCTCCTCCCGTCTCCAACTACCATCGACTTAGATTTCAGGTTGTTTAAGACCATCTTGTTTTCATTGATCCAGTCACAAATGGCTTGTAATTCGTCGCCTAACACGTCGATGATCTCGTGGCGGCTGTGAGCGGAGTACGACACCGCCAGGTAGTTCTTACAGATGACGATGGAGGACTGTTTCAGGACCAGAGGAAGATCGTTAGTGAAAATACAGAAGAGCAGCGGGCCGAGGGGGCCGCCCTGCGGAGCGCCACAGTCCGAGAAGACGCTGGTGTAGGGGACTGTGTCTCTCCTGTCGTGGAGGAAACTCTCCATCAGAGACAGAGCTGAATCTGAGAAGCCGTACAGCCTGAGCTTGGACACCAGGAGGTCACGACTGATGAGGTCACAGGAAGCGCCGAAGTCCAGGAAAACGGCTTCTACCAGCTTCTGCTCGTCAAGTGCTTTGTCCCACTTGTGCTTCATGTTGATGATGGCGGTCACGGTGGAGTAGCCTGGTCTGTAGACGTGATGACACTGAGTGAAGAGTTGGTTTGTCTCAAAGTACCGTTGGATCTGTTCAACGATCACGGTCTCCGTGAACCTGCTGAGGACCGGCAGCAGACTCACAGACCGGCTGCTCCCCGCTCGGTTCTTCTGAACCGGGATCATCGTGGACTCGTTCCAGTGCGACGGGAAGACGCCTCTGGAGAGACACCTGTTCACGATGTGACATATGGAAGCACAGACGTCCTCGGCAGCAGCTCTGACGTCTTCAGGGAGGGACGACAAGAATGTTTTAACCCTCTCGGCGCCGACCTCCTCGAAGCTGAGGCAGCACTGCTTGTCTTTCATGATCTTCTTTGAGATGAGACAGTGGGACAGAGTCAGGTTGTCGTACCTGAACACGTGTCTGTCTGACAGTTGTCTCCTGTTGTCTGAGCACATCTCCCGTCTGTCCACAGAGACGACGATCAGGTTGTGGTCGCTACACCCGGTGGCTGTCGAGCTGAAACCGGAGCAGAGCTCAGGAACGTTGGTGTAGATGTGATCGATGCATGTGGACGTTTCTTTTGTCACTCTGGTGGGGAGAGTCATGACCTGGGTCAGGCCGAAGACCGAGGACAGGAGCGTGATGCTCTTCTTCTCTGGAGAGTCTGCCAACCAGTCGATGTTGAAGTCTCCCACCAGGAAAACGTCTCTGTCTTCCCTCGTCACCTTTTTCACCACTTCCTGGATCTTGTCCCGTATGTCGGTCCTGGGTGGTCTGTAACAGCAGCCCACTAGAACTGGTTTACCACCAAGCAGGTGGATCTGAACCCAGATCATCTCTAAACCAGGGACCGTCAGGTCGCCCCTAACTTTAACGGGAACTTGTTCCTGGATGTAGAGAGCTACGCCGCCACCGTACTGGTTTCTGTCCTCCCTGTACAACCTGTACCCTTCCACGTCCACGTCTCTGTCCTCAACTCTGCCGTCCAGCTTCGTTTCACAGAGAGCCGGCACGTGGATCCTGCACAGAGTCAGTATGTGATTAATGTCCTGGATCTTGTTCCTGAGGCCGTTGATGTTGAGGTGAGCGATGGACAACAGCGTGTCCTCAGGACCCGCAGTGGGATGGGAAGCAGCCATTCCTCAGACGACCACGCCTTCTTCCAGGTGTTTGTTGTACGACCACGCCTTCTTCAAGGTGTTTGTTGTACGACCACGCCTTCTTCCAGGTGTTTGTTGTACGACCACGCCTTCTTCCAGATGTTTGTTGTACGACCACGCCTTCTTCCAGGTGTTTGTTGTACGACCACGCCTTCTTCCAGGTGTTTGTTGTACGACCACGCCTTCTTCCAGGTGTTTGTTGTACGACCACGCCTTCTTCCAGGTGTTTGTTGTACGACCACGCCTTCTTCCAGGTGTTTGTTGTACGACCACGCTTTCTTCCAGGTGTTTGTTGTATGACCACGCCTTCTTCCAGGTGTTTGTTGTACGACCACGCTTTCTTCCAGGTGTTTGTTGTATGACCACGCCTTCTTCCAGATGTTTGTTGTACGACCACGCCTTCTTCCAGGCGTTTGTTGTACGACCACGCCTTCTTCCAGGTGTTTGTCGTACGACCACGCCTTCTTCCAGGTGTTTGTCGTACGACCACGCCTTCTTCCAGGTGTTTGTCGTACGACCACGCCTTCTTCCAGGTGTTTGTCGTACGACCACGCCTTCTTCCAGGTGTTTGTCGTACGACCACGCCTTCTTCCAGGTGTTTGTTGTACGACCACGCCTTCTTCCAGGTGTTTGTCGTACGACCACGCCTTCTTCCAGATGTTTGTTGTACGACCACGCCTTCTTCCAGATGTTTGTTGTACGACCACGCCTTCTTCCAGATGTTTGTTGTACGACCACGCCTTCTTCCAGATGTTTGTTGTACGACCACGCCTTCTTCAAGGTGTTTGTCGTACGACCACGCCTTCTTCCAGGTGTTTGTTGTACGACCACGCCTTCTTCCAGGTGTTTGTCGTACGACCACGCCTTCTTCCAGGTGTTTGTCTGAGTTGTCAGTAGACTCTAGTACAGCAGTGTGGTTCTGGTCTGGTCCATGTGGTCTCGGGTCAGCGCTGCAAGACAACGCCACAACGTTAGAGCAAGAGAAACACTGAGAGGTCAGGTGATGCTGATGATGTCATCTGGACAGGTCAGTGTGTAAAACTGGGGACTGTAACCGTTGGCCGGGTCAAGTACCTTCATCAAACAACCAACTTGTTCTCACTGTGCTAAGCTAACAGGCTGTAACCAGCCAACAGGTGTAAACACACATACCACCATGCTGCCTATGCATTGGACAGGTCAGTGTGTAAAACTGGGGACTGTAACCGGTGGCCGAGTCAAGTACCTTCATCAAACAACCAACTTGTTCTCACTGTGCTAAGCTAACAGGCTAGGCAGTGAAAACATAGCTCAGCTAGCTTTCATCTCCAGGTGTAAACACACATACCACCATGCTGCCTACACTGCGCTGGTATGCACCGTGCACTGCAGACTGCACGTGGGACCAACGCTGTTCTCACCGCGGTAGGCTATGCAGTATACAGGTTTCCCAGAATGCATTTTGAGCCAGCGGATGGCCTTCCAGCCGCCCGACCTCAACCCCATCGAACACTTGTGGGATCAGCTGGACGAGCTGTTTGTGTCCAACACGTCAGCTGACTCGGGACGAATGCTGGTTGAAGGATGGGATGTAGGTTCTTCCACACGCTACTGAAGCTCCTGTTACTTTGTTAAATTAATAAATTGTTAAATTGCCACTATGTCTTGTTTCTTCAAATGTCAATCATCCAATCCACCAAACACCAGAGTCAGTCGTAGAAGAAGCTGTTTGACTTGGCAGAGTTTAGTTTATTTGTATCAGGGACAATGTACAAAATAACATTAGTGTTGAAATGAGAAGAGATGGCTTGTACAGGATTTATCTTACTAGCTTCTTTCCATCCCTGGGCAGGAGAAGATGGGTCCTCCCCTTCTGGGATCATCCCTATGTTCCCCGGGTCCTATGTTCCCCAGGTCCTATGTTCCCCACTTTGTATGGGACAGGGGAACATAGAACCCTTTTCTAAAAAAAAGGTCCTATGTTCCCCGCTTTTCCCCAAAAGGGTTCTATGTTCCCCTTTGTGTCCAGACCGGGGAACATAGAACCCTATTTTAGAAAAAGGGTCCTATGTTCCCCGCTTTTCCCCAAAAGGACCCGAGAAACATAATTTTTCGTCCCATACCTGGAATTTTTGAGTGAGAAGTAGAGTTGTGACTTTGAGTGAGAAGTGTAGGCTAGGCTAATTGCCCCATTGGTTAGGTTTAGGCAATGAAGAAGGGAGTTGGTTAAGTTTAGTAAAAAGACTAGGTAGAGGCTAGACAGGCCAGATAGATAGAGTCCGATCAGCTGCAGCGGGGAACATAGGACCCTTTTTTTTGAGAAAGGTCCTATGTTCCCCACTGCTACTGGGGAACATAGGACCTTTTTTCAGAAAAAGGGTCCTATGTTCCCCAGTATGTATTGAGAGAGGGGAACATAGGACCCTTTTTGGTGAAAACGGGGAACATAGGACCCATTTTCAAAAAGAGGGTCCTATGTTCCCCTACCCCTGTCCTATGTTCCCCTGTAGGGGAACATAGGACCCGGGGAACATAGGTACGCTCCCGTGCTTCTCATCCCATAATGCATGTTCCTTCTAAACGTGGCACCATTTAAACTTGTAATAAACAGGCTTTCCAATGCTGTGAGATTAATTTCCATAGAACCACTGTTGCAACAAAGAAATAATCTACCAAACACAAACGTCCTTACTCTGTTTATTTCATCGTCCTAATGTTGAGGTTCAACACACTTTGATCTGAGTGAGCGAACGACTTCCATTCATCTAGAACAACAACAACACAATGCACCACAGCTGCAGACCAGACTGGACAAACACACGTGTTTTCACTAGTAATCAACTTTGATACATTCACTACTGTTGATACTGCTACACATGATGGTTGTAGTATTTACTCCGTTTGTACTCACCGGTCCTGCCGTGTCACCTGAGTTTCATCTTTATCTCATTCATCTGCTTTGTTCCCACCTCGTCACCTTTCGTCTCTTTGTTCTGCTGTTGTGAGCGATTCCTCTGTCACTGTTTGATGGTGACATATTTATAAAGTTTGTTTGTTTACAGTTGAAAACCACAGACTGTAAACAAAGACAGATGTCGCCTCTTTGGCTCCGCCCCCGGCCGTCACTGCCACGCTGTGACGTGTGACCAGCTGTTTGGGATGATGCACCAACTCACTACAACTGGACTGATGGTTTGAATATAAATAAACTACATCCCATAATGTACGACGTAGCGCTGGCAGCGACGTCTTCAGTTTGACTGTCAATCGAGGCTCAGAGCCACGATCACAGCTCATTGGCTTTTCAACACGTGGTGACCCATCATATGGATTAATGGGTTAATATGTCTTGGTTCTGGGGGGTCGAGGCGGAGGTAAGACATGCCCAGTCATTCTCAGCAGCCTCTGACAACGCCCTCGCCCCACCCCACCCCACCCCCCCTCCCTCCCTCCCACGCCACCGCTACTACACACACGCTAACACTTGCAAACAAAAGGAGAAATAGTAAACACGCTGGCGCCACAAACAGATGTTAGATAACGAGGGACGACTCTGACTGCAGCACTTTCACTTTCACTTTGACTGAAACGTCAAGTTAAAGGTTGAACTTCCCATCAGTCACGACCACAGGCGTCCAGAGGGAGTCATCCCTACGCTCCCCACTCTTTCCGGGAATGTAGAACCAAAACAGTCCTATGTTTTCCGCTTTTCCCCCAAAATGAAAAGTGGAAATGGAAACAAACCATTTTTGGTCCCATTCATGGAAATGGAGTTGTGACTTTAGTAAAAAGAGCAGGTCCCATGTGACCCAGTGTGTGCTGCGCCCAGGGAACAAAGGTACGCTTCTCGTCCAGGACTGGAGTGTACCTATATGTTCCCAGAAGGTGTCCTATGTCACAGTACATC
>CM064891.1:26325473-26405473 GCA_030347415.2 Decapterus maruadsi
TGTCTCCTGTCTCCTACTTCCTGTCTCCTACTTCCTGTCTCCTACTTCCTGTCTCCTGTCTCCTACTTCCTGTCTCCTACTTCCTGTCTCCTACTTCCTGTCTCCTGTCTCCTACTTCCTGTCTCCTGTCTCCTACTTCCTGTCTCCTACTTCCTGTCTCCTGTCTCCTACTTCCTGTCTCCTGTCTCCTACTTCCTGTCTCCTACTTCCTGTCTCCTGTCTCCTACTTCCTACTTCCTGTCTCCTGTCTCCTACTTCCTGTCTCCTGTCTCCTACTTCCTACTTCCTGTCTCCTGTCTCCTACTTCCTGTCTCCTGTCTCCTACTTCCTGTCTCCTACTTCCTGTCTCCTACTTCCTGTCTCCTACTTCCTGTCTCCTGTCTCCTACTTCCTGTCTCCTGTCTCCTACTTCCTGTCTCCTACTTCCTGTCTCCTACTTCCTGTCTCCTGTCTCCTACTTCCTGTCTCCTACTTCCTGTCTCCTACTTCCTGTCTCCTGTCTCCTACTTCCTGTCTCCTACTTCCTGTCTCCTGTCTCCTACTTCCTACTTGTCGGTGCCCGATCCGTACCCGGAACACGATCCGTCCCAGGCGCTTACTGCGCATGCGTGCTTTTCTACGGCAGCCTGAAGGCAGCAGACCATGACAGACGCCGGCAGACACCGCGGATATATGTATGAAAACAGAGACGTTTTTTGGGAAAAACACAAGCACGTCGTCACGAATTTCCCTCTGTTCTATTTCTGATTAAATTAAATTTAATGTAGACCGATCAGTTAATTCTAAAACATTTATTTATTGATGTAAATGTGGTGATTTCTGCACATACAGACAGCACCAAGTCAGCGCTGCTCTTTTGATTGACCAGAACACACCTGAAGCTTTGCTTTTCATTTACACAAACTAATCAATGAGACCATTTATTTATTTATTTATTTTTAATGAGACCATAAATTAATCTGCTCGCTTTCCACCGGCGTGACGACGTAAGATGACCGGTCGGTCCCCTCAGCCGGCCGGCTGCTGCCTCTGAGATGAGCCGAGCAGCGAGCTAACGTTAGCTCCCAGTGGCTGCTCCCAGGTCGCTCTGCACTTCTCCCAAAACGCCGGAGCAAACTTCCAAACAAACGTCAGTCGGATAAACTGACCAAAGATAGGACTCTAAACTTCTCGCATTAAAGAAATATTTAAAATCAATAAAGTGACGTTTTAACGACACCACAGTGGACTTTTAATGGGACTTTTTTAGCATTCGCGGTGTCTGCCGGCGTCTGTCTGCTGCCTTCAGGCTGCCGTAGAAAAGCACGTAGTAAGCGTGTGGGACGGATCGTGTTCCGGGTACGGATCGGGCACTGACACTACTTCCTGTCTCCTGTCTCCTACTTCCTGTCTCCTGTCTCCTACTTCCTGTCTCCTACTTCCTGTCTCCTACTTCCTGTCTCCTGTCTCCTACTTCCTGTCTCCTACTTCCTGTCTCCTGTCTCCTACTTCCTGTCTCCTACTTCCTGTCTCCTGTCTTCTACTTCCTACTTCCTGTCTCCTGTCTCCTACTTCCTGTCTCCTACTTCCTGTCTCCTGTCTCCTACTTCCTGTCTCCTACTTCCTGTCTCCTACTTCCTGTCTCCTGTCTCCTACTTCCTGTCTCCTACTTCCTGTCTCCTTCTCCTACTTCCTGTCTCCTACTTCCTGTTGTCTCCTGTCTCCTACTTCCTGTCTCCTACTTCCTGTCTCCTTCTCCTACTTCCTGTCTCCTACTTCCTGTCTCCTGTCTCCTACTTCCTGTCTCCTTCTCCTACTTCCTGTCTCCTGCTTCCTGTCTCCTACTTTCTGTCTCCTGTCTCCTGCTTCCTGCTTCCTGTCTCCTACTTCCTGTCTCCTGCTTCCTGTCTCCTACTTCCTGTCTCCTGTCTCCTACTTCCTGTCTCCTACTTCCTGTCTCCTTCTCCTACTTCCTGTCTCCTACTTCCTGTCTCCTGTCTCCTACTTCCTGTCTCCTTCTCCTACTTCCTGTCTCCTACTTCCTGTCTCCTACTTCCTGTCTCCTACTTCCTGTCTCCTTCTCCTACTTCCTGTCTCCTACTTCCTGTCTCCTACTTCCTGTCTCCTACTTCCTGTCTCCTGTCTCCTACTTCCTGTCTCCTACTTCCTGTCTCCTACTTCCTGTCTCCTTCTCCTACTTCCTGTCTCCTACTTCCTGTCTCCTACTTCCTGTCTCCTACTTCCTGTCTCCTTCTCCTACTTCCTGTCTCCTACTTCCTGTCTCCTACTTCCTGTCTCCTGTCTCCTACTTCCTGTCTCCTACTTCCTGTCTCCTACTTCCTGTCTCCTGTCTCCTACTTCCTGTCTCCTACTTCCTGTCTCCTTCTCCTACTTCCTGTCTCCTACTTCCTGCTTCCTGCTTCCCGCCCCAGGTGCTGCAGAACATCCGGGCGGTCAACGAGAACGCGGCGGTCCACGGTCTGATCGTCCAGCTGCCTCTAGACTCCGCCCACCCCATCAGCAGCGAGCTGGTCACCAACGCCGTGTCCCCTCTGAAGGACGTGGACGGGTGAGCTGACCTCTGACCTCTGACCCCTGACCTCGACCTGACCGCCACCACGTCATCTCCTCACCACCGTGTGTGTGTGTGTGTGTGTGTGTGTGTGTGTGTGTGTGTGTGTGTGTGTGTGTGTGTGTGTGTGTGTGTGTGTCAGGCTGAGTTGTATCAATGCAGGGAAGTTGTCTCGCGGCGACCTGAGCGACTGTTTCATCCCGTGCACGCCCAACGGCTGCATGGAGCTCATCAGACAGACGGGTCAGTGACCTCACTGTAGCCCCGCCCCCCCCTCCCCGTGGTCCTATCATGACTTCCTGTTTCCCGTGCAGGTGTTTCTGTGGCGGGAAAGCACGCCGTTGTGATTGGTCGCAGTAAGATCGTGGGCGCTCCGATGCACGACCTGCTGCTGTGGAGCCACGCCACCGTGACCACCTGTCACTCAAAGACGGCCGACCTACCTGAGCAGGTGACCACGCCCACCTGGACACTGATGATGTCACCGCCTCCCAGGGAACCCGTGTGATGATGCGTTTCCTGTCCACAGGTGGGCCGGGCGGACATCCTGGTGGTCGGCGCCGGCCGCGCAGAGATGGTGAGAGGAGAGTGGGTGAAGGAGGGAGCGGTCGTCATCGACTGTGGCATCAACCACGTACCAGGTACAGGTGACCCCTGACCTCTGACCTCTGACCCCTGACCTCTGACCTCTGACCTCTGACCTCTATTGAGGAGGGACAATGTACATTGATTAAAGGGACAGTTCAACATTTAGTCAAACTGTCCCATCACCATAATCCCTATAGTCATAGCAGTAGGTTCGTTACCTTTAATTGTCGGTGCAAGCTATTTTTAGAACGGCGGAGCAGAGCCGTGAGCTGCTCAGAACCGTTGCCTTCAGGGACAGTTTTTCTCTGTACTTCCCTCTAAAACGTGACTATAGCGAGTAAGGCAATGAGCCAATTGGCCAAAATGTTGAACTATCCCTTTAAAATAAAAAGTAAATACTCAGTTCTTCCATTGACACGCCCTCTGTACTGAAGCAGAAACAAGCAGGTTAAGGTTGACCTCTGACCTCTGACCTCTGACCCCTGACCTCTGACCCCTGACCTCTGACCTCTGACCTCTGACCCTGTGACAGATGAGACGAAGCCCAGCGGTAAACGTGTGGTCGGAGACGTCCACTACGCCTCGGCCAATCAGAGAGCGGGATTCATCACGCCTGTTCCGGGAGGGGTGGGGCCGATGACGGTGGCCATGCTCATGGAGGTCGATAACTAACACCCTTTCAGAATAAAAGCTCGTAGTTGAGCAGCCTATGAGGTGCATCAGTCTGTTGTTGTCGTGGTAACAGAGGTTTCCCCTCCGTTGCAGAACACGGTGCTGAGCGCTCGGCGGTTCCTCCTGAGGTCCAGGTGAGGACGAGGACGAGGACACACCTGAGCTCCACCGGCAGGAAACAGGTGAGAGGGTCGGAGGTACACGCTGTGACGTTATGACATCACAACGTCTGACGTCACCACGTGTCTCTTCTTCTCTTCCTTTCAGCTTCCTGTTCCATCGGCTGGATGAAGAAGAGTCTCCGCGACCTTTGACCTCCACAGCAGCTGTCAGGGGTCACCGTTGCCATGGAAACAGAGACCAGCATAAAGCGATGATCTGACAGGAAATACAACATGTGAGAAGTGACATCATCATGTGATGTCGTGTGTCTGTCATGTGATCAATAAAGTTTTATCTCATCTCCAGATGTTCAACACGTGGGTTTATTTATTATTTATTAGTCAGGTAGGCGTGGCTCTGTGATGTCATACGTCAGGTGGGCGGAGCTCTGATGTCATACGTCAGGTGGGTGGAGCTCTGTGATGTCATACGTCAGGTGGGCGTGGCTCTGTGATGTCATACGTCAGGTGGGCGTGGCTCTGTGATGTCATACGTCAGGTGGGCGTGGCTCTGTGATGTCATACGTGAGGTGGGCGTGGCTCTGTGATGTCATACGTGAGGTGGGCGTGGCTCTGTGATGTCATACGTGAGGTGGGCGGAGCTCTGATGTCATACGTCAGGTGGGCGGAGCTCTGATGTCATACATCAGGTGGGCGTGGCTCTGTGATGTCATACATCAGGTGGGCGGAGCTCTGATGTCATACGTCAGGTGGGCGTGGCTCTGTGATGTCATACGTCAGGTGGGCGTGGCTCTGTGATGTCATACATCAGGTGGGCGTGGCTCTGTGATGTCATACATCAGGTGGACGTGGCTCTGTGATGTCATACGTCAGGTGGGCGTGGCTCTGTGATGTCATACGTCAGGTGGGCGGAGCTCTGTGATGTCATACGTCAGGTGGGCGGAGCTCTGATGTCATACGTCAGGTGGGCGGAGCTCTGTGATGTCATACGTCAGGTGGGCATGGCTCTGTGATGTCATACGTCAGGTGGGCGGAGCTCTGATGTCATACGTCAGGTGGGTGGAGCTCTGTGATGTCATACGTCAGGTGGGCGGAGCTCTGATGTCATACATCAGGTGGGCGTGGCTCTGTGATGTCATACGTCAGGTGGGCGTGGCTCTGTGATGTCATACGACAGGTGGGCGGAGCTCTGATGTCATACATCAGGTGGGCGTGGCTCTGTGATGTCATACGTCAGGTGGGCGTGGCTCTGTGATGTCATACGTCAGGTGAACCGGAACCAGGACCAGGATTTGACTTTTTTATGTTGTGATGTCATGAGGATGATGACGATGTGGGGGCGGAGTTAATTCACTGCGTTTCCCAGCATGCCTCAGTCTGCCCCCCCCCCATCAGACAGCTGCGTCCTGATTGGTGGAAAAAGACATTTATTTACAAAATCTCACGGCTCCATGAAAATCAGACGTTTATGTACAAAACATGAAACTTTGCTGTTTGTTTTAGTTTTTACAGTGAAACACGGAGAGAAGACGACACGGCGCCGAACGACCACACACTCGCCAATCGATCCATAATCAATAACACCTGGAGAAGAAATCGTCAACAACAGAAAGCAACAGCAGGAAAAAAACAAACAAAAACCCCTGTGCTGAACTTAAAGGACCTTCCACACTCAGACTCAGGCGGCTGCGTTGAGTCGCCGTCGGGTTCAACGACGCCGCCGCTGCCGATTGGGTCAAAGGATTGTGGAAAGAAGGAAGGGAGAAAGAAAGATGGAGGGAGGGAACAGATTTGTTCAAGGAAGGAAGAAGGGAAGGAAGGCAGGGAAAAAGAATTGTGGAAAGAAGGAAGGATGGAGTGAGGGAACAGATTGGGTCAATTTTCCCAGAAAATCGAATTTGCCCGAAATTGTCCTTTAATGAAAAACAGACTTTTGAACCAAATAATCGATTTTTGTGAATAGATAACAGGAGAAGTTACAGAATGTCCCTTTAACCTGCTCTTGACACGCAGCCCTGATGACCACACACACACACACACACACCTGCACAGGTACAGAACCAGCAGAGACGGGAACAGAACCACGACACAGAACCGGCGTGTGACGTCATCACTCCACGGGGACGCCGTCCACGCTCTCCTGGGAGATTTCAGAGTCCAGCGAGTAGCAGGAGCTGCCGTTGTCCTGCGTGTCTCTGTTGGCGTCCTCGGACAGCGTTGGGCCGCCGCCGCCGGCCGAAGCCCCGCCCCCTCCGGGCTCCGCGGCGCCCTCGCAGAAGTGGGCGGAGGCCTGGAAGAGCTGGCTGCAGAGGCGGTTGTAGCGGTGGAGGCGCGACGGCTTCCCGGTGTGGCTGTACATGTGTTCCTGCAGCTGGCTCTTGTGCGAGAAGCGCAGGCTGCAGACGGCGCAGGCGATCTTACGTTTACGGGAGTGTAGGGCGGCGTTGGTGGGGGCGGGGCTGCGGGCGCCGGCCCCTCCCCCTCCTCCCCGACTCCGCCGCAGCTCGGCCGCCAGCTGGTTGGCCAGCGCCTGGCTCTGCCGCAGCGCCTCCTCCAGACACCCGGCGTCCTCCGGCCCCTCGCCGTCCAGCATGTTCACTTTTGGTGAATTTAGGAGAAATCTACCGACAAAAGAGACAAAATGAAGTGAAATAAAAACCTTAAAGGGATATGCCGGCATTTTTTCCCCCATTTTTTCGTGCCTCACTCCCGAGTCCATGACCAGCAGATAGACACCATCCTTTCCACGGTGCGTGCAGTAACCATGGAGATAGAGCCGTATCGCCCGTAATTAGCTTAGCTCAAACACTGGAAGTGTATGGGTAGTGTTAGCCTTAGCTTAGCTCAAACACTGGAAGTGTATGGGTAGTGTTAGCCTTAGCTTAGCTCAAACACTGGAAGTGTATGGGTAGTGTTAGCCTTAGCTTAGCTCAAACACTGGAAGTGTATGGGTAGTGGTAGCCTGCCTCCTCTCTGTAAACTCTGTAAATATATCACTTTATCAACATTTCAAACATGTTTAGGTGAGAAAGTAGCCGTTTAGATCAGCAGCTGTTTACTATTTTGTTCAGACGAATTCAGCGCTACTCCAGCTAGCTGTTGTGACCAACGCACTTCCAGTTACTTTCACAAAATAAAACACCCATTTCCCTTTTACATTGCTTTCACTTTGAAACAGGAAGCTAACCTAGCCTCGATGTAGCTATCTTGAACCTAAATAAACCGTCTTAGCTTGAACCCTCCGTTTTGACCGATCTCGTCCCGTTAGCGGCGTTTGACCACTCAAGATGCCTTACCGGAGAGTTTTGTCAGCTCTGAGACGAAGATCGGTCCGTTTAGAGTTGATGAAGAGTTTCACTACCCATACACTTCCAGTGTTTGAGCTAAGCTAAGGCTAACACTACCCATACACTTCCAGTGTTTGAGCTAAGCTAAGGCTAACACTACCCATACACTTCCAGTGTTTGAGCTAAGCTAAGGCTAACACTACCCATACACTTCCAGTGTTTGAGCTAAGCTAAGGCTAACACTACCCATACACTTCCAGTGTTTGAGCTAAGCTAATTAGCTACTTTAGGTGGAGGCAGGCTAACACTACCTTGTGAGACAGATGATGATGTCATGAAACCACCTGATCTCACCTGCATCCAGATGTTCGCAGCGCCTCCTCCAGACATCCCGTGTCCTCCTGTCCCTCGCCGTCCAGCGCGTGGCTGAAGAGATGCTCCCTCAGGCCCTCGGGTGAAGTGCAGCGCTCGCCGCAGCGTGGACACATCAGCGCCGGCGCCCGGTCCTTGAACAGCAGACTCTGGCTGGGAGACCCCGCCCCCCCCGCGGGCTCCTCCCCCTCGCCGTCTTCCCCCTCCTCCTCCACCTGCTCCTGCTTGATGCGAGCGGAGACGTCCGAGTCGTCTCCGGACGCCACGGAGCAGACGCTGCGCAGCGTCGAGGCCTGGCGGTCCGACGGGACGCCCTCCAGCCCCACGGCGAGCGAGTGGCCCCGCCCCCCCCGGCCGGCGGAGCGCCCGCCGTCCTCCGAGGCGCTGCGGGACGCCGCGGTCGTCTTGGCGCCGCCGGGCCCGTCCTTGTTGGCCAGCTGGGACGAGATCTGGATGCCGTACAGGTTGGACATGCGGACGACGTCGGCGGCGGCGGGGTCGGCGGCGGCCTCGTCCGGCTTGCGGCAGAGCTGGTAGGCGTGGAGGAACTTGATGCCGTCCTGCAGGCGGCTCTGGTCCACCGGCTGCTTGGGACACAGCCCGGTGTACATGATGTGCAGCAGGTAGCTGAAGACGTCCGGCTGGATGTCCGTCGGCTGGATCTTGATGCACTCACTGGGGACAGACACAGGACGGGGACAGACACAGGACGGGGTCACCCGCGTTCCCCGGGTTCTATGTTCCACACTTTGACGGGACCGGGGAACACGGGACCCTTTTTGGTAAAAACAGGGAACATAGCTACAACACAGCCAGGACACAGGGACCGGGACTCTCCTGGACTGACCTGGACTGACCTGGACTGGAAGTGTATGGGTAGTGTTAGCCTGCCTCCACCTAAAGTAGCTAATTAGCTTAGCTCAAACACTGGAAGTGTATGGGTAGTGTTAGCCTGCCTCCACCTAAAGTAGCTAATTAGCTTAGCTCAAACACTGGAAGTGTATGGGTAGTGTTAGCCTGCCTCCACCTAAAGTCATCAGAGAAACTCTTCATCAACTCTAAACGGACCGATCTTCGTCTCAGAGCTGACTAAACTCTCCGGTAAGGCATCTTGAGCGGTCAAACGCCGCTAACGGGACGAGATCGGTCAAAACGGAGGGTTCAAGCAAAGACGGTTTATTTTGGTTCAAGCTAGCTACATCGAGGGTAGGTTAGCTTCCTGTTTCAAAGTAAAAGCAATGTAAAAGGGCAACGGGTGTTTTATTTTGTGAAAGTAACAGGAAGTGCGTTGGTCACAACAGCTAGCTTGAGTAGCGCCGAATTCGTCTGAACAAATTAGTAAACAGCTGGTATTTAGACAAATTAACGACACACTGCTGATCTAAACGGATACTTTCTCACCTAAACATGTTTGAAATGTTGATAAAGTGATATATTTACAGAGTTTACAGAGAGGAGGCAGGTTAACACTACCCATACACTTCCAGTGTTTGAGCTAAGCTAATTAGCTACTTTAGGTGGAGGCAGGCTAACACTACCCATACACTTCCAGTGTTTGAGCTAAGCTAATTAGCTACTTTAGGTGGAGGCAGGCTAACACTACCCATACACTTCCAGTGTTTGAGCTAAGCTAATTAGCTACTTTAGGTGGAGGCAGGCTAACACTACCCATACACTTCCAGTGTTTGAGCTAAGCTAATTAGCTACTTTAGGTGGAGGCAGGCTAACACTACCCATACACTTCCAGTGTTTGAGCTAAGCTAATTAGCGACTTTAGGTGGAGACAGGCTAACACTACCCATACACTTCCAGTGTTTGAGCTAAGCTAATTAGCTACTTCAGGTGGAGGCAGGCTAACACTACCCATACACTTCCAGTGTTTGAGCTAAGCTAATTAGCTACTTTAGGTGGAGGCAGGCTAACACTACCCATACACTTCCAGTGTTTGAGCTAAGCTAATTAGCTACTTCAGGTGGAGGCAGGCTAACACTACCCATACACTTCCAGTGTTTGAGCTAAGCTAATTAGCTACTTCAGGTGGAGGCAGGCTAACACTACCCATACACTTCCAGTGTTTGAGCTAAGCTAATTAGCTACTTCAGGTGGAGGCAGGCTAACACTACCCATACACTTCCAGTGTTTGAGCTAAGCTAATTAGCTACTTTAGGTGGAGGCAGGCTAACACTACCCATACACTTCCAGTGTTTGAGCTAAGCTAATTAGCTACTTTAGGTGGAGGCAGGCTAACACTACCCATACACTTCCAGTGTTTGAGCTAAGCTAATTAGCTACTTCAGGTGGAGGCAGGCTAACACTACCCATACACTTCCAGTGTTTGAGCTAAGCTAATTAGCTACTTCAGGTGGAGACACTACTACAGGCTAACACATACCCATACACTTCCAGTGTTTGAGCTAAGCTAATTAGCTACTTCAGGTGGAGGCAGGCTAACACTACCCATACACTTCCAGTGTTTGAGCTAAGCTAATTAGCTACTTCAGGTGGAGGCAGGCTAACACTACCCATACACTTCCAGTGTTTGAGCTAAGCTAATTAGCTACTTTAGGTGGAGGCAGGCTAACACTACCCATACACTTCCAGTGTTTGAGCTAAGCTAATTAGCTACTTTAGGTGGAGGCAGGCTAACACTACCCATACACTTCCAGTGTTTGAGCTAAGCTAATTAGCTACTTTAGGTGGAGGCAGGCTAACACTACCCATACACTTCCAGTGTTTGAGCTAAGCTAATTAGCTACTTTAGGTGGAGACAGGCTAACACTACCCATACACTTCCAGTGTTTGAGCTAAGCTAATTAGCTACTTTAGGTGGAGACAGGCTAACACTACCCATACACTTCCAGTGTTTGAGCTAAGCTAATTAGCTACTTTAGGTGGAGACAGGCTAACACTACCCATACACTTCCAGTGTTTGAGCTAAGCTAATTAGCTACTTTAGGTGGAGACAGGCTAACACTACCCATACACTTCCAGTGTTTGAGCTAAGCTAATTAGCTACTTTAGGTGGAGCAGGCTAACACTACCCATACACTTCCAGTGTTTGAGCTAAGCTAATTAGCTACTTTAGGTGGAGGCAGGCTAACACTACCCATACACTTCCAGTGTTTGAGCTAAGCTAATTAGCTACTTTAGGTGGAGGCAGGCTAACACTACCCATACACTTCCAGTGTTTGAGCTAAGCTAATTAGCTACTTTAGGTGGAGGCAGGCTAACACTACCCATACACTTCCAGTGTTTGAGCTAAGCTAATTAGCTACTTTAGGTGGAGACAGGCTAACACTACCCATACACTTCCAGTGTATAACCCCTAACCCTGGACTGACCTGGACTGACCTGGACTGACCTGGACCCTCCTGGACTGACCTGGACTGACCTGGTCTGGTGGATGAAGATCATCTTGAAGTAGTTGCTGAACGCCGCCAGGACGGCGCGATGAGCTTTGAAGTAGACGTTGCCGATGGCGACGGTGCAGTCGCACAGGAAACCGAACTCTCTCTGCACGTTGAGCTGCTGCAGCAGGAAGAGGCTGTGGGACGACACCTCCATGACACACCTGGGGGGGGGGCAGGGGGGGGGGCAGGTTAACACACCTCCATGACACACCTGGGGGGGGGGGGGGGCAGGTTAACACACCTCCATGACACACCTGGGGGGGGGGGGGGCAGGGGGGGGGGCAGGTTAACACACCTCCATGACACACCTGGGGGGGGGGGGCAGGTTAACACACCTCCATGACACACCTGGGGGGGCAGGTTAACACACCTCCATGACACACCTGGGGGGGGGGCAGGGGGGGCAGGTTAACACACCTCCATGGGGGGGGGGGGGGGGTTCTCTAAGGAACAACAAGCGGTTGTGAATAAAAACAAACACACTTTTCATCTGTCAATCATCCGACGACTGGTCCGCGATGACGTCACTACAGCAGAGCCCCGCCCACCTGACCTCAACCTCAGGTGTAGTCTAATGATGATGTCACACCCTGACCCCTGACCTCATTGAAGGTCACCTGCACGTGGGTGGGTAGGTGGGCAGCACCTGACACACACACAGACACACACACAGACACACACACACACACACGGGGGGGCGGGGCGGGGGCGGGGGGGCGTCGGTTCTGGTACCTTCTGGTTCCGTCACACCGTTTCTGACCCAAAACGCCCCGCGCGCGCACAAACACCGGACATCCACGCGACCAAACAAACACCACGAATGGGGCGCGTGCACGTCGTGGTGTCGCGCGCCCCGGGCTGCAGCCTCCTCCATCCTCTCTGTCTGTCTCTCCTCCACATCCACATCCACAGCACAAACACGCACGTCCTCATCCGACCGACATGCACACCGCCGCCGCGCGTGCACGCCCCTCCACACCCCTCTGTCTTGTGTGCGCCGTGCACGCGCGCCGTGCCCGCCGCCGTTAATCAGCCTCTTACCGCAGAAATGTGCAGATTGTCTCCGGAGCAGGAGCCGATTTGTTGCTGCAGAGCTGATCTCGCTGAAAGCCGCGTCACATCTCGCGAGAGGTGGGGGTCAAAGGGGCTGCTCACGTGATCCCACCGTGTTACCTATGTAATCAATAATCAATAATACCAACAGACGGTCATTAATATTTTTATCAAAACGGTTTCGCTACAGGTGAATAAGTTAAAGATTTAAACAGATGAACATGAAACTTCACCACTTCATCACTGACAGTAACATTTTTATTACAAATGTTGTCAAATTTTATGTTTAAATATGTAAATGAGGCGATATCTGATTAAATATGCACTCATTTGCACACATTTCCAGAACATAAACCTGAACATTGGATGAAGCCACTTTCAAAATTCTAGTTTTATTTTGGAGTTTGGACAAATTTAGGAGCAACATCATTGTTGAGGAGAGACAGAGCTTTGACACCTGGCGTGACATGGCTCAGCTCAGTCTGTCACAGGAGCTGCTGACTGGGATGAATTCAGGAAAAACATACCGACGGAAGAGAAGTCAAATAAAAACCTTCATGTGGATTTTCTACCATTTCTTTTGAAAATAGTCCAAAAATCTCAAAATTGATCAGTGCATGAAAACACAGTGACTATTCGCCAAAAACTATTATTATTATTATTACATAGACACAGGATGACGTCACAGTTGCCTCATAAACACTGTGATGATCAGTTATCTGGTACCAGTCATGACTCTTCATCATCATCATCGTCGTCTGGTTTGTAACCCCCCCCCCGTCTGGTGAGACAGGTGATGACATCACGAAACCACCTGAGCTCACCTGCATCCAGATGTTCAGGACGTTGAAACACAGTTTGTTTAAACTCTCCTGTTGTCCTCCTGGGTCAAGGAAGGAAGGAAGGAAGGAAGGAAGGACAAAGGGAAAGATGGGAGGAAAGAAGGAAGGGAAAAAGAAAGAAAAGAAAGAAGGAGGGAGGGCACAGATTTGTTCAAGGAAGGAAGAAGAGGGAAGGAACAAGGAAAGGAAAGAAGGAAGGGAAAAAGTAAGGAAATATAGAAAGAGGGAGGGAACAGATTGGGTCAAAAAGGAAGGAAGGATTGTGGAAAAAAGGAAAGAAGGATGGAGGGAGGAAGGGAACAGATTGACATAGAAGGATGTTTTCCTTCTGGGAAAACAGGATGTTTTCGGTTTTTACATCTGAACACAAAATATAAACCAACTAAAATGAAACAGAGTGAGACGTCGCTGCTCCGTCTCTGGAAACCAGCTCGGAGTGAGACCTCGCCTCGCTCGCCCCTCTCTGGTGGATGATACAGTTGGCGCGCGGCCTCGATTCACCCCGTCAAGTTAGACTGAAAACAGATCACGTCACATTTCCGCTTACGGTTTTCAAAATAAAGGTCAGAACTTTAACGGTTTGAGACTTTTTTCTACCTGGAAACAAACAAACAGTCGTTAAAACACAGATTGAGTTCATCTGAAGCTTTTATTTGTATGTTAATGTAAACAGACTCCACACCACCTCCATTTTTATTGTTCTTTAATTGACATATAGCTGAGACTGGGGCAATGTATGCAGCAAAGGGCCACCTGATTCGGGATTCAAACCGGGCCGGGCTGCAGAGAGCTCTAGCTATACTACTCTGTATATAGGATGATTACATGAAACTACCTCAGTTGTGCTGAACCCTTGTATTGTATCTTTTATTTATTTTAATTTTCCTTTTGGCTATTTTATCTCATTTGTTTATTTCTTTAACTAACCTTAAACTCCCTATAGGGTCTGGTAACCAACCAGTAACACTTGACTTGACGCCTATCTCTGTAACACATTGTAACCATACTTAAACTGAGTTACAATGCAATTATAACACTGTATAATAGGATATAATTGTTAGTAACTGGCTGCAATGCCCACAGTTATAATGCACCATTAATAGTTGTAATGTGTTATAATTGGCCTATAAACATGTATATAACTATCATTATAAACACTCATTATAAGGCTTTATAACAATAAGATAACACATCATAGAGCATTTTATAATGGTCTATAAGGTCTTAGTATTATAATAGAGTTATAATGCTCTATGATGCGTTATGCTTATTGTTATAAAGCCTTATGATGATTAATGAGTGTTTATAACATAGTTATACAGTGTTGTAACTGCATTAACTCAGTATGGTTATTATGTGTAATAGAGAAAGGCGTCAAGTGTTACCGAACTTTATTTTGATGGCTGGTATTTTGACCGGAAGTGCCTCCTTCCTCCTTCTTGTTCTTCTTCTTCGGGTTTCCTTTTGGTGTAGTGTGACGGGGCGGCAGTCTGTGCGGAAGTCCTTTCATCCTGCAGGAGGAGAAGAAGAGGAGGCTGCTCCTTCGACTCCTCTCCCCGCCTCAGCATAACAAACCTCCGCAGCGGAGCCTCCGGCAGCCGCCCGCTACATCCGCACTCCGCCGCCGGCTTCAGCAGCTCCTCCGCCGGCCTCCAGCACCGCGGTGAGTCGCTGCTCCGCTGCCCGGTCCGTGGAGCCAACTCCCCGCGGCCTGCTGCGCTCGGTGCGGGTGGCAGTGCGGGGGTGGCGGGGCTGTTTGCGGGAGAAATATCACCCAGAGCCGTCAGCTGGCGGTAGTCACGTGTATTGCATCCGGTTCTGCCTTTCAAAATAAAATAAAGCTGTAACTAGTTTGGCGCCTTCGGAGTGTTAACTCATCGTATCTACCGTGTGGTTCTTCTCCAGGTTAAATAGAATCTATCTCGTGTCTGTCTGAACTAGTTACTGGACCTCATTCTGTCATTTCTCTACTCGTGCTGTTTTATTTTGGAGGGGCACCCGCTGCTACTTCCGTCTTCGGGGGGGATTCTATGCTAACGGCTAACAGCAGCTAGCTCTGATCTCCATTTTGGCTCCTCACCGCGGCCTCTGCCCGAGCCGCTGTCCCCGCTCTCCCCGCTCCTCCTCCGCTCTCCGCCGGCCTTCAGGCGGCGCCGACTGCCTGGCGGGTCACGGCCGATGAATGCGTGAATACCCCCCCCCCCTCCTCACCCCTTCACCCCCCCTCCTCTCCCCGCATGTCCGCGGTGCAGCTGCTGCTGCTGCGGGGCCGAGTCTCTGCTCACAGTCTAAAGTTTGTGTGTTTGCTCCGTTGGTTTGTGTTGTTGTCACTTCTTATAATTAGTCTTTATTTAAATGGGAGGGGCAGAGTGCTGTGACGTCACAGCTCACCTGGCCGGTCTGTTTACACTGACCAGAGGAGATGAGTGGTTTCAATAAAATGTTAAAACATGCTGAAAAATATCAATCAGTGTTTCTGAACCGATTATCAAAATAGTTGACGATTAATTTAAAGGGACAGTTCAACATTTAGTCAAATTGTCCCATCACCATAATCCCTATAGTCATAGCAGTAGGTTCGTTACCTTTAATTGTCGGTGCAAGCTATTTTTAGAACGGTGGAGCAGAGCCGTGAGCTGCTCAGAGCTACGCTACGGAGGCTCATGGGATTTCTTGGTTTCCCTCATCAAACTCATCAAATACACAATCCAACAACTCCACAACGCTCTGGTGGACAAGTTGTGACCTGCACATTCACCACGCTATGAGATAATAACACAACGTTACCACACAGAGTTGTTTTAGAGGGAAATTCATGTAAAACCTCTGATGCACGTTGCCTTCAGGGACAGTTGTTCATCACCAGTCTGTGTGTTTCCCTCTAAAACAACTGTGTGTGGTAACGTTGTGTTATTATCTCATAGCGTGGTGAATGTGCAGGTCACACCTTGTCCAATCAGAGCTCAGCGCTCCAGGATGCGTCGCCTCCATCTGTCGCTCATAACACAGTTTCACATCGGTGTTCAGTCCTGAGAATGGAAACGCTTTCCGTTTCAGTCTGAACGTTGTGACTCGACAAACAGATTCTTATACAACTGAAATCTGTTAAAGGGATAGTTCACCCAAAATTCACATTTCCCTCATCATCTCCTCCCCCTCATGTGGACTAAGAGCTGTGAGAGTTTTCAGAGTCCTCCATTCCTTCTCTGAGTTACGGGGTCCACGCAGCAGGATTGGTCCATGTAATGGTTGTCATGGATACCACACCAACCAACATCCAGATCCCTCCATCCTGCTGGTCTGTAATGTCCCTCTGGTGTTGAAACTGTCCCCTTGTAGATAATGAGTGATTTTTGGGTGAACTATCCCTTTAAGCGTTTTAGTTGCGACCCTCCAGTCAGATCTGAGTCACATCAGGACTGAGCGGGTTCTGCCTCGCCGAGCGCCACCGCGTTGTGAAACAGCTGCAGCGCCGTGCGCGGTCGACCACAGAGCGAGCGCAGCCTCTGATGTGTGTGTGTGTGTGTGTTTCCTCTGTCGTTTCCAGGGCGATGGCGAGGCCGAGCCACAGCGATCACGTCCTCCAGCAGCTCAACAACCAGCGCGAGTGGGGCTTCCTGTGCGACTGCCTCATCGCCATCGGAGACATCTACTTCCGGGCGCACAAGGCGGTGCTGGCGGCGTGCAGCTCCTACTTCAGGATGATGTTCATCCGCGACCAGCAGGGCGCCGCCGCCGCCGGGCGCCTCGACCTCAGCAACATGCAGATCAGCGCCGAGTGCTTCGACCTCATCCTGCAGCTCATGTACCTCGGCCGCATCGTGGTCGGCAGCTACGAGTTCGAGGAGCTGAAGGCGTCCATGGCGTACCTGCAGATGTACTACATCCCCGACTCGCTGGACGACCTGCGCGACATCCGCAGCTCCAACCTCACGCCGTCCTCCTCCGCCTCCTCCTCCTCCTCCTCCAGCTCCTCCACCGGCGCCGCCGCCGCCACCGGGAAGATGATGTTTGGCGTCCGCATGTACGAGCAGCAGCGGCCGGCGGCGCCAGACACGGAGCGTTTACCGAAACCGTCCGCCGGCAGCGGCAGCAACGCCGCCGCCGCCCGACCAGCCGCTCCGGCCGCCGTCTCCAGGCCGGCGCTGGCGGAGGAGGCGAGCGCCGCTCTGATGGTGGCGCCGGCAGACGCAGCGGCCGAGCAGCCGTGCGACCTGAGGAAGAGATCCGGCGGCGGCGGCGGCGGCGGCAGGAGTTCGACCCTCAAAGACCGGCCGCGGTTCGGCCGCACCTACACCTGCGACGACTGCGGCTTCGTGTTCAGCTGCGAGAAGCTGCTGATCGAGCACATCCTGACCTGCACCAACCGCAAGGCCTACCACCCGCCGCGCGGCGCCGCCGCCGCCGACGGGGACAACGACTCCAGCAAGGCCGAGAGCTCCGCGTCCGAGAGCACGGAGGAACACCGGGCGCTCTGCAAAGGCGAGGACGACTGGCCCGACGCCAAGACCGACTCCGACCACGCCATCAGGTCGGTACGGCCGCCGCCAAGCGCGACCGCCGTGTTCCGTTCTGCTGCTGCAGTCGTTCTGTTGGTTAGAGTTAAATGACGATTGTTTCACTGGATCGTAGAATCGCTGCTACGTTATAAAGTTAAACCCTTTTCAAAACCTGGACACTTTAAAAATTCTATTTAAAAAAAAATCGTTTTTTTTTCTAAAAAAAAAATCGTTTTTTTTTCTAAAAACAAAATCGGTTTTTTTTCTAAAAAAAAAATCGGTTTTTTTTCTAAAAAAAAAATCGGTTTTTTTTCTAAAAAAAAATCGGTTTTTTTTCTAAAAAAAAAAAATCGGTTTTTTTTCTAAAAAAAAAAATCGCTTTTTTTTTCAAGATTTTTTTTTCTAAAAAATTCTAGAAAGAAATCGAAAAGAAAATCTTTTTTTTTTCAATAATTTTTTTTTCAGAATTTAGAAATAATTCTAAAAAAAAATCAGAAAAAAAAAGATTTAAAAATCGTCAGAGGAAATGTTTTGATATTTATTCACGTTATTATTTGCGTTATTGTGACTATTCTTCCTCCGCCCCGACAGGTCGGTGGCGGCCGGGACGACGGACGGCGAGCCCGCGGCGACCAGAAGCATCTCCATCAAGACGGAGCCGGAGGAGAGCTTGTTCCCGGAGATCGAGGTGGTGCGGGTCGGAGAGCACGCCGGCGGCCGCTTCAGCGACGTCGCACGCAGAGACTCGCAGCGGGAGAAGAAGGCGGCGGCGGCGGCGGCGGCGCTGCTGGAGCGCGATGCGGAGCCGGGCGTGTCGGGGCTGGAGAACAGCAGCGAGCCGTTCGAAGGCCACATGTCCGGCAGCGACGACTCAGGGATCCCGGCGGCGAAGCTGCGTAAGGTCAAAGAAGAGAAGCCGGACGCCGACTGCGCCCCGTGCGAACTGTGCGGCGCCGTGATGTCAGAGGAGGACAAGTCGGCGCACTACCTGTCCAGCCACATGGGCCACATCTGCGCCTGCGGACGCTGCGGCCAGGTGCTGATCAAAGGCCGCCAGCTGCAGGAGCACGCCGAGCGCTGCGGCGAGTCGCACGGCGGCGGCGAGTCGGACTCCCACGGCGAGGACGAGGCGTCGCTGCTGGAGGAGGAGCCTCAGGCGATGGAGGAGGGGCTGGCCGACCTCGCCGCCGACCTGGCGTGCCCGCACTGCGGCCTGCTGTTCCAGAACGAGAGCCTGGCGCTGGAGCACGCGCTGCGCTGCCACGAGCAGGAGCTGTTCCGCCCGGCGCTGCTGCTGGACGACGGCGCCGAGCCCGACCACCGCCGCAAACACTTCTGCAGCATCTGCGGAAAAGGTTCCTCGTTTTCTTTACGATCTCCTCACGTCCACGTGGTCACCGTCGGCAACAAGCCGGTGGAATTCTGTGTTTACGTTTCCGCGGTAAATGCATGGATTTATTTTCATCAGCTTTTAACGATGACATCACACGCTGACACAACTATGACAACAACTGGAAACCATGGAAACGTAAACATAAAATTCCACTGGAAATACGAACTGGTTTTGACCCGAGTGACGTCACGGTCATAGATGTTGTTGTCATAGGAACAACCACCGTCTCACGATTATCATGATGATTCTGCATTAATTAATTAATTAATTAATTAATTAATTGATTAATTAATTAATTAATTAATTAAACTGTCAAAATATAACGACATTACTTATTGTTTACATATCGACCCCCGGGGGGATGTTTGGATGTTCAGGTCGTTGATACCAAATGTTTACGTTTATTTTGATCGTTTTTTGTTTTGTTTTTAAATTTAAAATGATGCTAACATGCTAACTGCTATGTTACGTTAGCGTTCCCGTTGTTTCGGCGCCACATCGCTGAACGCCGTCTTTTTGTGAAAGTAACAATATTTAAGAATCTTTATGATGAACTAATTGTTGTAATGTCTCTCCTGCCCCCCCTCCTCCCTCCTGCCCCTCCCCCCTCCCCCCCGCCCCCCCCCCCCTGCCCCCCCCCCCCCCCAGGCTTCTACCAGCGCTGCCACCTGCGGGAACACTACACGGTGCACACCAAGGAGAAGCAGTTTTCCTGCCAGACGTGCGGGAAGCAGTTCCTGCGGGAGCGGCAGCTGCGGCTGCACACCGACATGCACAAGGGCATGGCGCGCTACGTCTGCCCCGTCTGCGACCAGGGAACCTTCCTCAAGCACGACCACGTGCGTCACATGATCTCCCACCTGTCGGCCGGCGAGACCATCTGCCAGGTGTGCTTCCAGATCTTCCCTGGGGGGGACCAGCTGGAGAAGCACATGGACGTCCACCTCTACATCTGCGGCGTCTGCGGCGAGAAGTTCCGTCTGCGGAAAGACATGCGGAGCCATTACAACTCCAAGCACACCAAGCGGCTATAGGAGCGCCGCCGCCGCCGCCGCCGCCGCCGCAGTCTTTCACTAGAAGCCATAATGTGAGAACAAACGGAAGCACTTGAACCCGACAGACACACGACTCTTTAATCTGCACTTTTGGAGCGTATGCATAACCCAACCTGCGCCCTGATTGGTCGCTGTGTCGCCACCGCCGTGCCGCGTGGCGGTCTGCAGCGTCTTCCTTTGATCCGGCCCCGCGGCTCCAGGCGGACGCCACCAGGAGCTCAGAGACTGACTGTAGGAAGCAGCAGGAAACGTAGACCGACTTCACATCATCCTGATCCTCACACACGTCGCCTGATGCCGCGTTCCCGCTGCAGGAACCTTCACGCCGCCGAGCAGAGTCCCCGTCTGGCGCCGAGCAGAGTCCCCGTCTGGCGCCGAGCAGAGTCCCCGTCTGGCGCCGAGCAGAGTCCCCGTCTGGCGCCGAGCAGAGTCCCCGTCTGGCGCCGAGCAGAGTCCCCGTCTGGCGCCGAGCAGAGTCCCCGTCTGGCGCCGAGCAGAGTCCCCGTCTGGCGCCGAGCAGAGTCCCCGTCTGGCGCCGAGCAGAGTCCCCGTCTGGCGCCGAGCAGAGTCCCCGTCCGGGGCCGAGCAGAGTCCCCGTCTGGCGCCGAGCAGAGTCCCCGTCCGGGGCCGAGCAGAGTCCCCGTCTGGCGCTGAGCAGAGTCCCCGTCTGGCGCCGAGCAGAGTCTGGCCTGAGAGTCCCCGTCTGGCACCGAGCAGAGTCCCCGTCCGGGGCAGAGTCCCCGTCCGGGGCCCAGCAGAGTCCCCGTCTGGCGCCGAGCAGAGTCCCCGTCCGGGGCCGAGCAGAGTCCCCGTCTGGCGCCGAGCAGAGTCCCCGTCTGGCGCCGAGCAGAGTCCCCGTCTGGCGCTGAGCAGAGTCCCCGTCTGGCGCCGAGCAGAGTCCCCGTCTGGCGCCGGGACTCGGATCGGCCCCGAACAAGGTTTTAAAGTTTTAAACCCAATGTTACTAAAAATGAGAGACGGCTGTAAAACAGAGAGAGAGTCGGTCAGAGATGAAGACGCCATCGCAGGACGACGTGACGTCGAGGCGGCCATCTTTGTTTCTTTCTGGTTTTTAGAACGAGTCTGAAAAACAAGAGCAGGAAGTACTCTACTACTCTAGAGTACTAGAATACTGCAGTACTAGAGTACTCAGTCTGCACCAGAGACACGGCTTATTACTCTGTTACTGCAGTACTTGGCCACTGAGAGAGAGGATGGTTCCTGTGAAGGTTCCTGTGAAGGTTCCTGTGAAGGTTCCTCCTCCCGTCACCAGGATCCTGCAGTGGAACCAGCTCCAGGTTCTTGTCGTCGTCCACGTTTCACCAGTTTTATAAACAAACCAAAACCTGCAGATGCAGTTTGCACAACGCTGACCTGCAGCGCCCCCGTCTGGCCAGGAGGCTGCAGCACGTCATCCACCATCAGGAACATCCAAGAACATCCCATCATCAGGAACATCCACCATCAGGAACATCCCATCATCAGGAACATCCATCAGGAACATCCCATCATCAGGAACATCCACCATCAGGAACATCCATCAGGAACATCCATCATCAGGAACATCCCATCATCAGGAACATCCATCATCAGGAACATCCCATCATCAGGAACATCCATCATCAGGAACATCCATCATCAGGAACATCCACCATCAGGAACATCCCATCATCAGGAACATCCCATCATCAGGAACATCCATCACCAGGAACATCCATCATCAGGAACATCCCATCATCAGGAACATCCCATCATCAGGAACATCCATCAGGAACATCCATCATCAGGAACATCCCATCATCAGGAACATCCAGGAACATCCCACCATCAGGAACATCCACCATCAGGAACATCCCATCATCAGGAACATCCCATCATCAGGAACATCCACCATCAGGAACATCCCATCATCAGGAACATCCATCATCAGGAACATCCATCAGGAACATCCATCATCAGGAACATCCATCAGGAACATCCCATCATCAGGAACATCCATCATCAGGAACATCCATCATCAGGAACATCCATCATCAGGAACATCCATCATCAGGAACATCCATCATCAGGAACATCCATCATCACAGGCTGGAGTCTTTACGAGTCGTCTCATCATCTTCATCTTCATCATCATCATCTTCATCTTCATCATGTCCCCAGAGCAGCTGCTCCTCCTCCTCTGTCTTAAAGCTGGAGCCAAAGATCCACCGGCGCCGTCCGGTTCTGAGTCATTAGAACCAACGTCCCGCCGCTCCGTCGCCGCCGTGTTCACGGCCAGACGGCGCTTTCCTCTCCAACTACCCAGAATGCACTGCAGCACCTCCACATCTGACCAGGAATCTTGTCTTTAGTCTCATCTCAGTCCAAACTGACGTCTCTACGTTAAATCTCATTAAAGCTGAACCAGTAGAACCATCTGGACCTGGAGCAGGTTTCACTTTCTGTTTATGGTCCAGTTAGAACCAGTTAGAACCAGTTAGAACCAGTTAGAGCCAGTTAAAACCAGTTAGAACCAGTTAGAACCAGTTAGAGCCAGTTAAAACCAGTTAGAGCCAGTTAAAACCAGTTAGAACCAGTTAGAACCAGTTAAAACCAGTTAGAGCCAGTTAAAACCAGTTAGAGCCAGTTAGAACCAGTTAGAACCAGTTAGAACCAGTTAAAACCAGTTAGAACCAGTTAAAACCAGTTAGAACCAGTTAGAACCAGTTAGAACCAGTTAAAACCAGTTAGAACCAGTTAGAACCAGTTAAAACCAGTTAGAACCAGTTAAAACCAGTTAGAACCAGTTAGAACCAGTTAGAACCAGTTAGAACCAGTTAAAACCAGTTAAAACCAGTTAAAACCAGTTAAAACCAGTTAGAACCAGTTAAAACCAGTTAGAACCAGTTAAAACCAGTTAGAACCAGTTAGAACCAGTGAGTTTTAATGTGATGAGTCTGATTTAACGAGGAACGAGTTTAAAACAGAAAAGACAAATGTTTTGGACCAGTTAAAACCAGTTAAAACCAGTTAGAACCAGTTCGGACCAGTTAAAACATGGTTAGAACGTCATGGTTGAACCAGTTAGAACCAGTTTCCCTTCATGGTTAGAACCAGTTCCAACAGTTAAAGCTCTGATTGGTGCCTTTACTGGAGCAGCTGTTCTTAGAACAGTTGCACCCCCACCCCCAGTTAGAACCAGTTAAAACCAGTTAAAACCAGTTAGAACCAGCCCCCAGTTAGAACCAGTTAGAACCAGTTCCCAGTTAGCCCCCCCCCACAGGATGAAACAGTTGAACAAAACACTAGTGCTGGTCTGGATGGACGAGGCAGACCAGCAGAACCAGCTCACACCAGGTCCAGACAGATCCAGACCAGATCCACTTCAGAGCTCCAAACCAGGTTCAACTGGTTCTGACCGGTTCCCGTGGCTTCAAAACCAGTTCAGACCCGTTCAGACCAGATCCAACCAGAACCGGTTCAGACACAGACAGACAAACCAGGACCCAGACCAGGTCTGACGGTCCTGAGACCGGGACCTGGACTTAGACAATCAGGTCTGAACCAAAGTAAACTCTGGATCTGGATCCAGAATCAAACTAAACCACTTCAGTAAAAACCCAAAGGTCCCTCAGAACCGGTCTGATCCAGACCAGACCAGAACCGGTCTGATCCAGACCAGACCAGAACCGGTCTGATCCAGACCAGACCAGAACCGGTCTGATCCAGACCAGACCAGAACCGGTCTGATCCAGACCAGACCAGAACCGGTCTGATCCAGACCAGACCAGAACCGGTCTGATCACAGACAGACAAACCAGGACCCA
Organism: Decapterus maruadsi; assembly: GCA_030347415.2. Taxonomy (NCBI): domain Eukaryota; kingdom Metazoa; phylum Chordata; class Actinopteri; order Carangiformes; family Carangidae; genus Decapterus; species Decapterus maruadsi. The sequence continues at coordinate 26,349,124 of CM064891.1, forward strand.
GACCAGACCAGAACCGGTCCTGATCCAGACCTGGACAGACAATCAGGTCTGAACCAGACCAGACCAGAACTCTGGATCTGGATCCAGAATCAAACTAAACCACTTCAGTAAAAACCCAAAGGTCCCTCAGAACCGGTCTGATCCGGACCAGACCAGAACCGGTCTGATCCGGACCAGACCAGAACCGGTCTGATCCGGTCTACATTGTAAAACCTCTACGTCTCTACGTTAGATCTCATTGAAGCAGTTTGTTTTCACTGGACTCAGTAGAACCATCTGGACCTGGAGCAGCTTGGTCCTGGTCCACTGGTTCACACTGAAGACCAGTTAGAACCAGTTAGAACCAGTTAGAACCAGTTAGAACCAGTTAGAACCAGTTAAAACCAGTTAGAACCAGTTAGAACCAGTTAGAACCAGTTAAAACCAGTTAGAACCAGTTAGAACCAGTTAGAACCAGTTAGAACCAGTTAGTTTTAATGATGATTTAAACAGGAACGAGTTTAGTTTGGACAGAAATGAGACAAATGTTGTAGAGTTTTTACAGTGAGACCCAGACCGGATCAGAACCGGATCAGAACCGGATCAGAACCGGATCAGAACCGGATCAGAACCGGATCAGAACCGGATCAGAACTGGATCAGAACCGGATCAGAACCGGATCAGAGACAATCCTAAGACTGTGTGAGGTCTGTGACTCGGAGCAGCCGGTGGACTGTCCCGTCCCTCCGTCCGTCTCCGTGTGTCCAGGTTGTGTGTCTTTCTGAATCTCTTAATAAACTCCTTTTCTGTTTGAAAACAAACGGCTCCGACTTTTCTCTCCTGACGCTCCGGAAACAACAACAACAACAACAACAACAACAGCTGTAACATGTTGATCTCAACACAACCAGTCACTGCAGAGCTGCAGGTCTGTCTGTGACCAGCAGGGGGGGCAACACAACAACAACACCACCACCACCACCAGCACCAGCAGGGGGGGCAACACAACAACACCACAACTACACATTTAGTCACAACACAGAACAAAGAGGCACAAATAATGATTAAAATATAAAATAAATGTTTTCACCACTTTATTCTTTTATTTTTTAGAAATTTTACCACATTTTTCCTCACTGTTGGTCCTGATCAGGGTCCAGATCAGGGTCCAGATCAGGGTCCCAGTCCTGGAGGGAAGGTTCCTGCTCCAACACCTGGTCCTGATCAGCTGCTCATCAGGCCTGGTAACGAGCTGCTCATCTGGACCAGGTGTTGGAGCAGGAACCTTCTAGAACATGCAGCACCCAGAACCAGGACCTGGACCTGGACCAGGACCTGGACCTGGACCAGGACCAGGACCAGGACCAGGACTGACTGAACCCTGGTCCTGATGAACAGAACTAAAAGTAACGTTCTTCATATTTTCTGTTGTTTGCTGTAACGCGTCGTCCAATCGGAGGCCTTGATGTAACGAGGTGAGAACCGCCGTGTTGCAGGATGAGGTCAGTGGTGACATCACAGTCTGGTGACATCACAGACTGGTGACATCACAGTCTGGTGACATCACAGTCTGGTGACATCACAGTCAGACCAGAACCATCCTGGTTCTTATTGTTTTACATCTCATCATGTTTTTATCTAACGTATTTATTTGTAGTAAAGCTCCTCGGTTAAAGGTGCATTCTGTATAAATAAAGCTGTGTGACCTGATCGAACCCCGAGGGTTAAAAATAAACCAATCAGCAGAGAGCGGCTGAGCGCGGTGACGGCGGCGGAGACGGAGGATGAGAGGATTAGAGCAGGTGAGCCGGGGACACCTGGTTAATCCTCTACCAGGTCCTGGTCCTGGTCCTGGACCAGGTCCTGGTCCTGGTCCTGGTCCACCTCGGGTCCGCTTCAGGCTCTGAACCCGGCCGATGGCGGTCCGTCAGAGGTCAGAGGTCGGGGTCGTCCTGGTTCCTCATGTCTGTTTCCATGGTGACAGGAGACAGAGACGAGCTGTTCAGGGTCGGCTGATTGGATTAGAGCTGATGATTACATCATCATTACATCATCATCAAAGTGCTGCTGCTGTTTTCAGGTGAAATCCTCCACGAACCGACGTCACCTGAACGCAGCACGCAACGCAGCGCCACGCAACGCAGCGCCACGCAACGCAACGCCACACAGCGCCACGTAACGCCACGCAACGCCACGCAGCACAACGTAACGCCACGCAACGCCACACAGCGCAACGCAACGCCACACAGCGCCACACAGCGCAACACAACGCCACACAACGCAACGCAACGCCACATAGTTTTATCTGACAGGTGTACCAGCATCACGACAACGTCTCTGACCTCTGACCTCTGACCTCAGCAGGAAGAAGCTGAGGGTCAGATGTTGTTTACAGTTTGTTTCTTGAACCAAACTGTTGTTGATTAAAGGGACAGTTCAACATTTAGTCAAAGTGGCCCATCGCCAGAACCCCACGCGTGTTGAGCCTGACAGGAATGACATCCTGTACCTGCTGTGGAGGAGAGGGGGGGGGGGTCTACAGATCCAGGTGAACCAATGAACACTCACCAACCCTCGGTTCAGAGAAACGTCAGGAACTGATCAAATATATTTTTTATATTCTTTTTTAAATGAAGATTAAAAAACAACTGGTTTCTTTACTTTCACTTTAAACCCAGGAAGTGAGTTAATGAGTCTGAACTTCCTGTGTTGGCCGCAGAGGGAGGGCGGGGTCATTTACCCAGAATGCACTGCTCTCATCATCAGATTACAGCTCATTAAGGGAATGAAACACTTCCTGTTGATGGGAATCATGGGAATGAAACGTTTCAGTCGGAAAAAGCTTTTTATTCTGAAACTTGATCAAACAGAAGAGAATGAACAGCAGCAACGATGATGATGATGATGATGATGATGATAATAATAATAATAATATTAATAATGAAGAGTTTGTGGTAAATACCGGATGTTGATGTGTTTCTATTTATGAAGCAGATTAAAGACAAACATTAAAGTTATTAATCTGATTAATAATCCATCGCATCACAGCGTTCCCACACATTTTCATTTTCCAAATGACTTTTTCCAGACTTCTCTGTAAAAAAAAAATAATAATAATTTAACGTGTATAATTTAAAAAACATGACATTTATCATTTGTTTCCATGACGACGTGTCTGTCGTTCTGCAGATGAAGACAGTTTGTTTTCTTGTTTCATCATCTTTAATATTTTGAAATAATAATAATAGAGTTTAATATTGTTGATGTGATTCTAACAGCTACAGGATGTAAACATGTAAACATGTCAACATGTAAACATGTAAACATGTAAACATGTAAACAAACATAAACCATGGAGGGAATAAATCAACATGAACTTCAGACCAAACAACGATAAGATAATAAATATAATATAGTGACATGACTGGGATGCAAAGAGGAGGTTGCCTAGGAAACCAGCCACAGTTTAAAAACAACAGACAGGAAAGAATTAAACAACAAGGAAAATAAAAAGTTAGTGATTAAACCGTAAATATAATAAATAAAACCATGAATGAGACGAGATACTTTTCCATTCTACCCCCCCCCCCCCCCCCCACTGGTTCTACCCCCTCCTACTGGTTCTACCCCCCCGGCCCCGGGGCTCCGGGCTCCGTCCAGCCGGGGTGAGTCGGCAGGTTGGACGGATCCTCCGCGGTCACCGGAACCGGCTCAGTGGGGGTCCAGGTCTGGGTCCAGGTCTGGGTCTGGGTCTGGGTCTGCAGGGCCGGGACAGAACCGGACTCACTCACACCGGCGGATGACCTGTTGGTGACGTCACTGTCACGGATCAACGTGCTCGTGGTGTTTTTCTGGGTCAGTCCTGGTCCCGGTCCCGGTCCGGGTCCGGGTCCGGGTCCGGGTGTGGGTCTCCAGATGAGGCTGTAGTAGACCGCCAGCACCACGGCGGCCAGAGACACGGACAGGACGTAGACCACCACGGTGGCCAGCCGGACCCACTTCCGGTTGGCTTTGGCCACGAGCTTGGCTTTCTGCTCCCCGGTGTAGGTGGCCGGTTTCCCGCGCTGCGGACCCCCGAAGCCCCGCATGGTACTGCTGCTGCTGGGGGGTCAGGACCTGCTGGGGGGTCAGGACCTGCTGGGGGGTCAGGACCAGGACCTGGACTGACCCGGACTCCGCCACATCTGGACGGACCGGCAGCCGGACCCACATCTGGACGCAGCTGGATCCTCGGGGTTTAAATACCCAGACTGAACCGCGTCAAGACCGCGCGAGGCAACACACACCGGAAGCTCCAGGACCGCGGCTTCAAAATAAAAGCTTCATGAGCGGAAGCGGTGGCGTTGACGTGAGCACGTTTTTTTTCTTTTCTTCTCAACAGCTTTATTTAAAAAGAGTTGACAACAATACAAACAGCTGTTTATGATTAGTTTGGTTGTTTACACTTTATAATGTAGCTATAGATGGTTCTGGACGATGATGATGATGATGATGATGATGGTGATGATGGTGATGATGATGATGATGATGATGATGATGATGATGATGATGATGATGATGATGATGATGATGATGGTGATGATGGTGATGATGATGATGATGATGATGATGATGATGATGATGATGATGATGATGATGATGATGATGATGATGATGATGATGATGATGATGATGATGATGATGATGATGATGATGATGATGATGATGATGATGATGATGATGATGATGATGATGATGATGATGATGATGATGGTGATGATGATGATGATGGTGCAGACTCTGCAGCTCATTGTTTGTTATATTTATTACCTATCAAACAGATCAGTGCTGCTTATAAAAGGTTTATTTTAAATCCTGAGGTGATGTCATGTTTCAGCAGTGACATCATCACGGCAGAATAAACTGACCAATCAGGACTCAGGTGAAGAAACTGTGGTTTTATTTGAGCAGATGAAAGACCTTTGACCTCTGACCTCTGAGCCTTCACACTTCCTGTTGTACCCCCCCCACCCACACACACACACACACACACACACCTGCTGATGTCATAGAGAACAGGAACCTCCATCAGAATAAACTTTGTATCGATCAAGAGAAACTCGATCAACCGCGTTCACTTTTTTATCAATATTCATTCATTTTTCATTCATTCATTTCTATGAATGAATGAAACGTGTGGATGGAAACAACGACCTCCTTTTACACGTTCTGACAAACCAACCACAGCTTCAATTTAACTCAAATCCACTGATCAGTGAAGTACGGCTACTAAACTATATTATATTATACTATGATGGTGATGATGATGATGATGATGATGATGGTGAAACAGCTGTTGCTCTTCGTCTTCTCCGTCTCCAGGAACAGAAACATCTGTCAAGAGAAGCAGAGGAAGCAGTTGGTTCAGTCGTCACCTGTTACTTATTGTTGTTTAAATAGTGTGAATGTAAAACCTTTATTTACAGACTCAGTATCAGACTCAGTGCGTCTGCATCGCGGACGGAGAGCGTTCACGTCATCTTACTGGATCATCGTGCATCAGAATAAATTTAATCCTGCACTCGTCACAAACAGCACTTTAACTGGTCGGTTCAAACACTACGTATGTTGTTCATGTTGTTGTGTTGTTGGTCCAGGTGTGTCATGGTGTTCTATAGTCGTATTCCTGCCTCTTCAGTGTCTTCTGTCTAACATCAACCAGCCGATGGGACTGGGGAGGGAGACCAGACACTTGGCTACAAGTGTTCATTAATATGAACTGTTGTCATTTTAAAGATATAAACTAAAACCTGAATCAGTCAGCCTGTCAGATCTAGTGAAGCTACCGTGTGGTTCAGCGAGGACTGAAGGTGAACTGACCGTCACTCGTCCAGGCCCTTCTTGGCCGAGCCGTCCCGGGTCTTGGCCCTCAGCTTGTTGACCTGGGACTCGGCGATGTCGGCTCTCTCCTCCGCCTCCTCCAGCTCGTGCTGCAGTTTGCGGAGTTTGGCCATGTTGGTGTTGGCGGCGCCCTCCGCCTCCTCGGCCGCGTGCTTGTAGGACTTGACCTTCAGCTGCAGCTTGTCCACCAGGTCCTGCAGGCGCGCCAGGTTCTTGCGGTCCTCCTCCGTCTGGTAGGTCAGCTCCTTGACGCGCCGCTCGTACTTGCGGACGCCTTTGATGGACTCGGTTCCGCGGCGCTGCTCCGCCTCCAGCTCGCTCTCCAGCTCCTTGATGCGGGTCTCCAGCTTCTGGATCTGCTTCTTGCCGCCCTTCATGGCGATCTGCTCGGCCTCGTCCAGGCGGTGCTGCAGGTCTTTGATGGTCTGCTCCATGTTCTTCTTCATGCGCTCCAGGTGGGCGCTGGTGTCCTGCTCCTTCTTCAGCTCCTCGGCCATCATGGCGGCGTCGGTGATGGCCTTCTTGGCCTTCTCCTCGGCGTTGCGGTTCTCCTGCACGGCCTCCTCCACCTCGTTCTGCAGGTGCAGCAGGTCGGCCTCGTGCTTCTTCTTCTGGTTGATCAGGCTGGTGTTCTGCGAGTGCAGCAGCTGCATTCGCTCCGTGGCGTCCGTCAGCTCCTGCTCGGCCAGTTTGCGAGTTCTCTCCGTCTGCTCGAGGGCGGCGCGGACCTCCTCCAGCTCGGCCTGGATCAGGTTGTTGCGTCGCTCCAGGAGGGCGATGTTTTCCCGCAGGTCGTCGTTGCCGTGGTGAGCGTCGTCCAGCTGCAGCTGGGAGTCTTTGAGTATCGCCTGGAGGCTCTTGACCTGCTTCTGAGCGTCAGCCGCCTGCCGGTTGGCCTGGCTGAGCTGGATCTCCATCTCGTTCAGGTCTCCCTCCATCTTCTTCTTGACCCTCAGGGCCTCGTTGCGGCTCCTGGTCTCAGATTCCAGAGAGGTCTGAAGAGACTCCAGCATGCGTTGGGAGTTCCTCTTGGCCTGCTCCATCTCCTCGTCTTTCTCCGCCACTTTCCGCTCCATGTCGGCCTTCACCTGGTTGAACTCCAGCTGCGCTCGCAGGATCTTGCTCTCCTCGTGCTCCAGCGAGCCCTCGGCCTCCTCCAGCGCCGACTGCAGCTCCGCCTTCTCCTGTTCCAGCTGCTTCCGGATCTTCTCCAGCTCGTGGGCGCTCCTGCCGCCCTCCCCCAGCTGGTCGGTGAGGTCGGAGATCTCCTCCTGGAGGTTTTTGTTCTCCCTCTTCATGGTCTCCAGCTGGTCCAGACACTCCTCGTAGGCGTTCCTCAGCTTGAAGAGCTCGGTGCTCAGGGAGCGCGCCTCCTTCTGGGACGCCTCCAGCTCGCACTGCGACTCCTCAAACTTCTGCTTCCACTCGGACAAGATTTTGTCGAAGGCTCTTTGCTTCTTGTCCAGCGCTGCAGAAGCTGCGTTGGATCTCTCCAGGTCCAGCATCAGGTCTTCGATTTCGTTTTGCAGGCGGTGCTTGGTCTTCTCTAGAGAGGAACACTTGGCGTTCACGGCCTCGATGGCCTCTTCCGCCTCCTGCAGCCTCTGCACCAGCTTCTTCTTCGCCTCCTCCAGCTCTTCTGTCCTCTGGATCCCGTCGGTTTCGTACTTTGTTCTCCACGCGGAGACCTCGGTGTTGGACTTGGACAGCGCTCTCTGCAGCTCGGCCTTGGCCTCCTGCTCTTCCTCAAACTGCTCTCGGAGCAGGTCGCAGTCGTGGCGAGCAGACTGCACGGCGTGGGCGAGGGCGTTCTTGGCTTTGACTTCCTCCTCCAGCTGTCGGCGCAGATCCTCCACCTGCTGGTTGAAGGAGTTCTTCCCTCTGGTGAGCTGCGATATCAGGCTCTCCTTCTCCTCCAGCTGCCGTCCAAACTCTCCGTTCTCGGTGAGCAGTTTGGCTCTTTGGGTCGTGAAGTCGATGATGGTTCGTTGAGCCTCCTCGGATTTGCTCTTGTACTCGTTCATGTTGTCTTCCATGGTGCGGCACATCTTCTCGATGTTTGACTTGGCCTTCACCACGCTCTCCATGTTGGAGGACAGGTCATCCAGCTCCAGCTTCAGCTCGCTCTTCTCCTTCTCCAGCTTCTGCTTCACCCGCTGCAGGTTGTCGATCTGCTCGCCCAGTTCGGCCACGCTGTCGGCGTGTTTCTTCCTGAGGGAGGCGGCGGTCGCCTCGTGGTGGAGCGTGGATTCTTCCAGCTCCCGACGCAGCTTCTGAAACTCGGCATCTCTCTTCTTGTTCATCTCCACCTGGACGGATGTTGCTCCTCCCGCCTCCTCCAGGCGTTCGCTGATGTCCTCCAGCTCACGGGACAGATCGGAGCGCTGCTTCTCGACCTTGGCCCGGGCTGCACGCTCGGCGTCCAGCTCCTCCTCCAGCTCCTCGATCCGCGCCTGGTTTTCTTTCAGCTTCTTCTGGAACTGCACCGACGCCACCTGCTCATCTTCCAGTCTGGAATTGACTTGGGAGACCTCAAAGTCTTTCTTCTTGAGCCGCTCCTCCAGCTGTTGTTTGTCGTTCTCCAAGTCCATCAGACTCTCCTGGGTCAGTTTCAGGTCTCCTTCCAGTTTCCTCTTCCCTCGCTCCAGGTCCATCCGGACCTTCTTCTCCTGCTCCAGCGATCCCTCCAGATCGTCCACCTGCTGTTCCAGCTTGGTTTTAGCTTTGGTCAGGCTGTTGGCCTTGTCCTCTTCGCTCTGCAGGTCGTCCAGTGTCTGCTGGTGAGCCTCCTGCAGCGCCTTCTTCTCTTTGGTCAGCTTCATGATGTTCTCGTCCTGGGAGGCCATCTCCTCCGTCAGGTTTTTCACCTTATTCTCTGTGGCGTGCTTCTCCTTCTCCACCTTGGCCAAGGTCAGCTCCAGGTCGTCGATGTCTTTCTTCAGCTCGGAGCATTCGTCTTCCAGCTTGCGTTTCTTAGCTGTGAGATCTGCATTCAGCTCCTCCTCGTCTTCAAGTCTCTCCGTCATCTCTTTCAGCTTCGCCTCCATTTGAATCTTGCTCTTTATGAGCTGCTCGCAGCGTTCCTCGGCGTCCGTCAGCGTGTCCTGTTCGGACTGGATTTGCAGAGTCAGATCGTTCTTCTCTTGGAGAAGAGTTACGATCTTCTCCTCGAGTTCCTTCCGCCGCGTTTCTGATTTCTCCAGAGCTTCTTTCAGCTTGTTGAACTCGTCCTTCATGTTGGCCATCTCCTTCTCAGACTCTGCGCTCTTCAGCAGAGGTTTGATCTTGAAGAAGAGTTTCATCCAGGGCCAGTTCTTCACGCCCAGGAAGGAGCGCAGGTTCCACTGGATAACCATCAGGGCGTCTCGGCGCTCCACCAGCTTGGCGAACTCCGCCCTCATGAGGATTGCCCGGGCATTCGCCTGGATCCTGGTGATGATGCGAGAGAGTTGCTCGTCCCGCATCTCCTCCAGCGTCCCCAGCAGACCGGCTTTAAAGAAAACCTTGGTGTGGCCAAACTTGTACTGGGTGTGGTCGATGTCCAGGGATCCCAGCAGCTTTTCAGCACTTTTCTTACAGTCCATGAACTGACCCTCTGGGATGGCGGAGGCGTTCAGGATCCTGTAGCGCTGTTTGAAGTCGCCGTACAGGACCCTGTTTGGGAACCCCTTCCTGCAGATCCGGATGCCTTCGAGGACGCCGTTGCAGCGCAGCTGGTGCATCACGAGGCAGTTGTCCATGGCTCCTGGAGTCTTACTCTCGTTGGGGATGAGACAGCGGACGAAGTGGGGATGCGTGGTCTTGAGGTTGGTCATCAGCTTGTTCAGGTTTTCCCTGTGAAGAGCAGAGACCGTCTGGAACGAGGAACCTTTCTTCTTAGCTCCTTTGCCACCTTTGTCGCCGCTATCAGCTCCAGCGTAGGCTGAAAACAGCAGACTGAGGAGCTTCAGAGAGGACTTCTGGTAAAGACCAACCACAGTTTCATTCAGGGGGTCTTTGTTTTTGACCAGCCAGCCCCCGATGTTGTAGTCCACGGTACCAGCGTAGTGAACCAGGGCAAAGTGAGCCTCTGCTTTTCCCTTTGCTGGCCTTGGCTTCTCAAACATCTTGTTCTTCCCCAGATGATTGTCGTAGAGCTTGGCCTTGAACGTCTGGTCGCTGGCTTTTGGGAACATGCACTCCTCCTCCAGGATGGACATGATCCCCAGCGGCTTCTCAATGAGGTCGATGCAGGCTTGTAAGTCCATGCCGAAGTCGATGAACTCCCAGTCGATGCCTTCCTTCTTGTACTCCTCTTGCTCCAGAACGAACATGTGGTGGTTGAAAAACTGTTGCAGCTTCTCGTTGGTGAAGTTGATGCACAGCTGCTCAAAGGTGTTGAAGTCAAAGATCTCGAATCCAGCGATGTCCAAAACTCCTATGAAGTACTGGCGGTGCTGTTTGGTGTCCAGGGACTGGTTGATCCTCACCACCATCCAGTTGAACATCTTCTCGTACACGGACTTGGCCAGAGCGCCGATGGAGTAGTAGACCTGGTCCACGCTCTGGCCTTTGGTGACGTATTCGTTCCCTACCTTGACTCTGGGGTGACACAGGCCTTTGATGAGGTCGGCAGAGTTCAGCCCCATCAGATAAGCCGACTTATCGGCAGCTTCGGTGCCGTCGGGCTCGGCCTGCTCCTCGCGCTGCTTCTGTTTGAATTTCATGTTGCCGTGGTGCATGATGGCGCCGGTCAGTTTGTAGACGCCCATCTTCTCCTCGGCGGTGAAGCCCAGCACGTCGAAGGCGCTGTCGGTGGCCATCAGCTCCTCCGAGTCGTTGATGGAGGCGACCGTCACCTCTCCTTGGGAGATGTAGGAGTAGTCGTACGGGTTGTTGGTGATGAGCAGCATGTCCAGCAGCTCTGGCTTCTGATTGGACAGGATCTGGTAGAAGATGTGGTAGTTCCTCTCGGCCTTGAGCTGAAAGGTGACACGCGACTTCTCCAGCAGGTAGGTCTCGATGTCGGCGGACGACAGCTTTCCGCTTGTACCAAAGTGAATTCGGATGAACTTTCCAAAGCGAGACGAGTTGTCGTTCCTCAACGTCTTGGCGTTGCCGAAGGCCTCGAGCGCAGGGTTGGCCTGGATGATCTGGTCCTCCAGCGTCCCCTTGCTGGCGTCTCTCTTTGCTCCGCCCACAGCGGCGATGCTGGCAAAATACTGGATGACCCTCTTGGTGTTGACCGTCTTACCCGCTCCGGATTCTCCGGTGATGAGGACGGACTGGTTCTCTCTGTCCGTCAGCATGTACTGGTAGGCGTTGTCGGAGATGGAGAAGATGTGCGGGGGGGCCTCGCTCCTCTTCTTGCCCCTGTAGGCCGCCACCACCTCCGAGTCGTAGACGGGAAGCCACTTGTAGGGGTTGACGGTGACGCAGAAGAGGCCGGAGTAGGTGTAGATCATCCAGGCGGCGTAGCGCTCCTTGAGGTTGAACAGCACCGCCGGCTCGTGGAGGAACGTGAACATCGCCATGTCCTCGATTTTGTCGAACTTGGGCGGGTTCTGGGGGTGAACGTCGGATTCCTTCACCGTCACCGTCGTTCCGTCTTCCTTCTTGACGGTCACCTTCCCTCCATCTTTGCTCTGGATCTGTCCCTTCACGTACTCCACCTTATCGTCAACCACGAAGCACTCGGTCTTGATGTCGAAGGCTCTGGTCTGAGCCTCCAGACGCTCCTTGTCCGACTTCCTCAGGAACGGAGCCGCCTTCCCGAACTCGGCCATCAGAGCGTCGCCCATGGTGGAGGTTGGAGGTCCTCGGCGTCGGAGCGGAGAGATGAGAGAGGAAGTCTGGTCCTGGGTGAATCTGGCGAAGAACTGCGGGCTCGTCGCTGCAGGAGGGTTTTTATGAGGCGTCGCTCTCGACCAAATTAGGAGACGACCGCTGAAGAGAAGAAAAGTCTAAATCTGTCCCGGGATGCGGCTGCACCTCGAGGGCAGATTCAGGACCTTTTGCTGTTAGAGTCCATTTAGGGACGAGCAGAGATTCGCTGCTTATCAGCCGACTGATAGCGAGTCTCATTTATAGACTCGTGTCCACAACCTGCAACCGGCCGCTGATATGGCGTCCAGCTCCTGAAGACGTGTAAAAAACCACCTTAAAGACAGATCAATGGCTCCACGATTCATTCATTCAACACTTTAACAGAAAGAGGCTGATGAAGTTTTTATTTTCTAATCTCTGGTGTTTGACAGCAGAACATTTTACACTGTGAGACTTCCTGTAGCATCAGTGGCAGAACAAGAACAGAATAAAAGTAAATGATGTACAGGCGACAGATTGATGCATTTACACAGGGTTATTGTTGTTTATTATTATCTGTGTTGAGTCTCTGTGGAGTCCAGTAGAACATACCTGTGTGTTATTTTGTGTAAATGTCCCTTTAGCTTTCCACGCCGTCTTTGAACGTCTCAGACCTTCAGAATAAAAGCCTGTGACCTTCAGAATAAAAGCCTGTGACCTTCAGAATAAAAGCCTGTGGGTAGAGAGTGGAGACCGACTGCTGACGTGTCTCTGTCTCCTTATCGCTCTGCTCCTCCAAATAGACACACACACACACACACACACACACACACACACACACTGGGTCTTTATCTCCACCCCCCGCTGAGGGAGGGAGGGGCTATTACTGTCACGCTCACACTCACGTCGAAGCTTTAGACTAAAACTATACAAACTAAACTCATTCTATTAAAATCAGACTCGTTAAAGCAGTTTTTACTTTAAAGCTGATTTTCTCTGGAAATAAGTAGAAAAATCTGAACGTGGAGAAGTTTTTCTTTCTTGTTACAAACACAAAAACAGATTTTTCTACTGATTTACAGTGAAAATGATCTGAAAACAAGTTGATGTTTCTGTGATGAGTATGATTTGAAGTGGAAAGAGTTTAGTTTTGACAGAAATGAGACAAATGTTCAGATTCAGCAACACAACGATCAGTTGAACAACGTTTTATAGATTCATATAAATATTATAAATATAAACGAATACTTCAGTCTGTGTGTGTGTGTGTGTGTGTGTGTGTGTGTGTGTGTGTGTGTGTGTGTCTGTGTGTGTGTGTGTGTGTGTCTGTGTGTGTGTGTGTGTGTGTGTGTGAGTGTGTGTGTGTGTGTGTGTGTGTGTGTGTGTGTGTGTGTCTGTGTGTGTGTGTGTGTGTGTGTGTGTGTGTGTGTGTGTGTGTGTGTGTGTGTGTGTGTGTGTGTGTGTGTGTGTGTGTGTGTGTGTGTGTCACAGGGAGACAAACGTGACCCTGAAGGTCAAAGGTCACTTGTGTTTTTGTTTTCAGTTTGATTTTATTGATCATGAAAACATTTATGTTTTATTTTTATTATTATTGACATAATAAATACACACATCTGAAGGTTCTACATTATAATAATAATAATAATAATAATAATAATAATAATAATAATAATAATAATAATAATAATAATAATAATAATAATAATGGATATATTGGATTTATTTAAAAGTTACTTTCATTAACTAATCTTAAAGCATCATCATTGATCCGGTGGTTTTGTCTAATGCTGCGTTCAAGGCTTTTGAAACCGTAAGTTACAGCTTCAAGTCACGACTACGACTTTGTAGCGTTCCAGGTAACCTAGGTAACCCGTAACTGGTGTTTTTACCGTCCTGTTGCCTGTGAAAGTCACTATAACGGCCTCTCGTAACTTCCGACCCGTGAACTCGTACCAGATGGAACCGGTACGACTTCACAGGAAGGAAAAACACAAGTTAGGAGTTTCCTTGAAGGCACCATGAGTTAGCAGCCCCCGCCCTCGTCAGGCATCTATTGGTCCTCGTGCTACGTCACCACATTCACGATGCAGCGATGCATCCCTTGGCTGCACACACAGCCCTTCATGCCGTTCTCTCTCCTCATTGGAGGAAAGTTTTCTCCTGGTTTACAGCAGAGCAGAGTGACGGAGAGACCAGACACTCTATGGAAGTGATGCTGACCATGGAGAACAGGAACTTTTAGGACTTAGAGGAACTACAACATTCACCTCAGATCTGATTTAAAGGTCCAGTCTGTAAATAATTAACCAGGTTTATTGTTAAAATACTTGTTACACATAGAACAAGGTTTCAGAGAACGCCGCCATGTTGCGCCGCCATGTTTGTTTAAAACGTCTTCTGTTTATTTACATTTTATCAAAAATAGAAGCATCACATGACGATCAGGATCAGGATCAGGATCAGGATCAGTATCTGGTTTCACCTTTTCAATTCACAGGTGACCCAGAGGTCAGAGGTCACGCTCTGTGGCTCCGGCTCCGGCAGCGTTCCCACTCCTTTCCAGGACTTTTCCAGCGGCTCCCGTCTGACAGACTCCTCTGTCCCGTTCATGTTCATTTCCACAGTTGAACCTTTAAAGGTGCAGTCCGTGGCTCTAAGTTATAATCTCTTACAGTAACATCCTTAGAAATTCCTCTGAATGGATCACAGAGCAACACAATTGTTCAGCCATTTTCCATGTTTTCCAGGTTTTCCATGTTTTGCAGGTTTTGCAGGTTTTGCAGGTTTTCCATGTTTTGCAGGTTTTGCAGGTTTTGCAGGTTTTGCAGGTTTTCCAGGTTTTGCAGACCTGGACCTGCTGGTCCAGGTCTGTGGGACCCTGCTGGTCCAGGTCTGTGGGGGTCTGCGGCGGCGTTCAGCAGAGCGACAGCCGCTTGCGGTGCTGCTCCACCAGCGGCACCAGGCAGCGCGGCGTTCCGGCCTGCAGCAGGAACGGGTGCTCCAGCAGCGCGGCGGCGCTGGCTCGCTGCAGCGTGTCGCGGGTCAACATGCAGCCCAGGAAGTCCTTCAGCACCGGAGACACCTGATGACATCATCACACAGCTGGTCAGCAGCATCACTGGTGTGTGTGTGTGTGTGTGTGTGTGTGTGTGTGTGTGTGTGTGTGTGTGTGTGTGTGTGTGTGTGTGTGTGTGTGTGTGTGTGTGTGTGTGTGCGTGTGTGTGTCGGACCCTGTGGATGTTCCTGGCGCTCGGCGCGGCGTCGTCTCTCAGCTTCTTCATGGCGGTGATGGGCGTGTCGCTGAAGTACGGCGGCTCTCCGTCCACCATCTCCACCACCATGACGCCCAGAGACCAGACGTCCACCTGATTGGTCGGAAGGGAACACCGCCGGTAAACTACTTAGTTACAGTTACTAGTTACTTTCTCCAAAACGTTAAAGGGACAGAGGTTTTACATGAATTTATATCTGAAATGTTGAACTATCCCTTTAAAGTGTAAATGTGTCGACTCACTAACGTCTTGGATTACAGTCACTGAGTAAAGTAACGCTGTGGTTTTACAGTGTGGTTTTTCCATCTGGGTCTGAGTGAGTCCTCCTCACCTCTGTTCCATACGGGATCTTGGCGATGACCTCGGGCGCCATCCAGTACGGCGTTCCCACCAGAGACTTCCTCTTAGGAACGTCGTCACTGATCTGAGCACAGAACCCGAAGTCTGACAGCTTCACCTGGAGGAGGAGGAGAAGTCCAGTGTTTATTAGGGATGTTGACCACTTGTTTTCATAATTAATCGTGGACTTAAAGGGATAGTTCATCCAAAATCCAAATTTCTCTCATCATCTCCCTGTGTGGTATCCATGACAACCATTATATAGACAAATCCTGCTGCGTGGACCCCCCGTAAGTCAGAGAAGGGACGGAGGACTCTGATCGACATGAGGGGGAGGAGATGAGGAGGGAAATACGGATTTTGGGTGAACTATCCCTTTAATGCATAATGCTGTGGTGTGTGTGTGTGCGTGTGTGTGTGTGTGTGTGTGTGTGTGTGTGTGTGTGTGTGTGTGCGTGCGTGTGTGTGTGTGTGTGTGTGTGTGTGTGTGTGTGTGTGTGTGTGTGTGTGTGTGTGTGTGTGTGTGTGTGTACCCTCCCGTCCAGCGTCAGCAGGATGGAGTCCGTCTTGATGTCTCGGTGGACGACTCCCTGTCCGTGCAGGTAGGACAGCGCCTGCAGGACGCTGTCACACACCGTGGCCATCTGCTCCTCGCTCATCCTGACGCACACACACACACACACACACACACACACACACACACACACACACACACACACACACACACACACACACACACACACACACACACACACACAGGTCAGTCACGACACACACACAGTCCATCTGAGTGCCAGCTGTGTGTGTGTGTGTGTGTGTGTGTGTGCACCTGGTCTCGCTGACGATGTGTGTGAGTGCTCCTCCCTGCAGGTACTCCATGACGACCCAGAGCTCCTCCTCCACCAGCGCGCTGCGGTGCATCTGCACCACGTTGGGGTGGCGGTAGTCCCTCATGATCGCCACCTGGGGACGGGGACACGGGGACGGGGACACGGAGACATAGAGACACGGGGACGGAGACACGGAGACACGGGGACGGGGACACGGAGACATAGAGACACGGGGACAGAGACACGGGGACACGGGGACACGGAGACACGGAGACACGGGGACACGGAGACACGGGGACACGGACACGGAGACACGGGGACACGGAGACACGGAGACACGGGGACACGGAGACACGGGGACACGGAGACACAGAGACACGGGGACACAGGGACACGGAGACACGGGGACACAGGGACACGGAGACACGGGGACAGAGACACGGGGACACGGAGACGGAGACACGGGGACACGGAGACGGAGACACGGGGACACGGAGACACGGGGACACGGAGACGGGGACGGAGACACGGGGACACGGAGACACGGAGACGGAGACACGGAGACGGAGACACGGGGACACGGAGACGGAGACACGGACACGGAGACACGGGGACACGGAGACGGAGACACGGGGACACGGAGACGGAGACACGGGGACACGGAGACACGGGGACACGGAGACGGGGACACGGGGACGGGGACACGGAGACACGGGGACGGAGACACGGAGACGGGGACGGGGACACGGAGACACGGGGACGGAGACACGGGGACACGGAGACGGAGACACGGAGACACGAGGACACGGAGACGAGGACACGGAGACGGAGACACGGGGACACGGAGACAGGGGGAGACGGGGACACGGGTAAAGTTTAAATGTATTTATAAAAAGTGGTACTATTCCTTTACTTCTAGAACTATAGTGATGTCAGAGCCGTTGTTTATACGTTTACGTTACTACGTTATGTACTATGTGATGATGTCATACGTGCCTAGCTCCGCCCCCGGCGCCCCTCCGTACCTCGTTAAAGAGCAGCTCCCGGCGCTGCTGCCTCCTCAGGTCCATCATCTTCACCGCCACCTGGCGCCCGCTGTGGCGCTCGCGGGCGATGCAGACCACGCCCGTCGACCCCTCGCCGATCTTCACAAAGTCCTCCAGACTCGTCCTGGGGTCGCCGGGGTCGACCACCACCTGCAGCGCCGCCCGGAACTGCTCGTGGGTGACGGTCCGAGGGCCCTCGCCGTCGGGGGGCGTCCGCCGGGGGGAGGAGGGGGGGCGGAGCCGGACGGGGGGGCGCGGCGAGGGAACGCCGAGGCTGGAGACTGGGCGTGGCGAGCGCTGAGGTAACCCTCTACCTGTGACGAGGGGGCTGCTGGTGCTGTTGGGGGGGGGGAGCAGGAGGGGGGAGGAGGGGGAGGTCACCTGGGGGGGGGGGGGGGGGGGGGTTTGATTAGCTCTGATGTCATCACCTCAGGTTGTGGAATATTTATGTCTAATGTCTTCTTCTTCCTGTCGTCTGAGGCCACGTAAGAAAACTACAACAGACTCAGCTCATTTACATAACGGAAGTGGGCGGAGCCTCGGACTGAGCGTACACGCGGATCAACCAACCAGAGGGACAGACCTGCAGCTCCTCCTGGTTCAGTCTGGACGCTATGCTAGGCTACGCTAAGCTACGCTACGCTAAGCTACGCTAAGATACGCTATGCTAAGCTACGCTAAGATACGCTAAGATACGCTATGCTAAGCTAAGATACGCTAAGCTAAGCTAGGCTACGCTAAGATAGGCTACGCTAGGCTACGCTAAGCTACGCTACGCTAAGCTAGGCTACGCTACGCTAGGCTATGCTACGCTATGCTACGCTAAGATACGCTACGCTAGGCTAGGCTACGCTAGGCTAAGCTACGCTAGGTGCCGTGTACCTTGAGGTCGTAGGTGGAGTGCGGCCTTCTGGGAGTTTGCGTGGACGACGCCAGCAGGTCGGGCAGGTGAGCGCCGCGGTCGCCCTGCAGGTCGTACTGACAGGAGGTCGACCTCTGTCGTAGCTCCGCCTCCTCGCCGCCGGTCCTCCGCGGCGTGTGGGGGGGCGTGGCCTCCGGCGCCGCGTGGCGGTGGGACTGGGCCCTCTGCAGAGCGCCGTTCAGTCTGGGGCTGCCGGCCTCGCCGCGGACCTGTCGGATCCGGTCCTGCCAGTAGGTCGACCTCCCGTCGCCGTGGGTTACCGGGTCTCCACGACGACCGAGCTTCTCGTACTGGAACAACTCGTCCTCCGCCATCTCTCCCAGTCGTCCCAGCGACCGGGCGCGTTTCCGTGCCGACGGGCTGCCGCGACGCAGCGAGTTGGACCCGGACACGGACAGACGGCTCATCTCCGAGATCACGTGACTGATGTAGTCGCCGTGGCCGACGAAGCTGCCGCGGACGATGCGCTGCCGGAGGAACCGCCATCAATGACAACGTAATGATGATGTAATGATGATGTAATGATGATGTAATGATGATGTAATGATGATGTAATGATGATGTAATGATGATGTAATGATGATGTAATGATGATGTAATGATGATGTAATGACAACGTAATGATGATGTAATGATGATGTAATGATGATGTAATGATGATGTAATGATGATGTAATGATGATGTAATGACAACATAATGATGATGTAATGATGATGTAATGATGATGTAATGACAACGTAATGATGATGTAATGATGATGTAATGATGATGTAATGATGATGTAGTGATGATGTAATGACAACATAATGATGATGTAATGATGATGTAGTGATGATGTAGTGATGATGTAGTGATGATGTAATGACAACATAATGATGATGTAATGATGATGTAATGATGACGTAATGATGATGTAGTGATGATGTAATGACAACGTAATGATGATGTGATGATGATGTAATGATGATGTAATGATGATGTAGTGATGATGTAATGACAACATAATGATGATGTAATGATGATGTAGTGATGATGTAGTGATGATGTAGTGATGATGTAATGATGATGTAGTGATGATGTAATGACAACATAATGATGATGTAATGATGATGTAATGATGATGTAATGATGATGTAGTGATGATGTAATTACAACGTAATGATGATGTAATGATGATGTAGTGATGATGTAGTGATGATGTAGTGATGATGTAATGACAACGTAATGATGATATAATGACAACGTAATGATGATGTAATGATGATGTAATGATGATGTAATGATGATGTAGTGATGATGTAATGATGATGTAATGATGATGTAGTGATGATGTAGTGATGATGTAGTGATGATGTAATGATGATGTAATGACAACATAATGATGATGTAATGATGATGTAGTGATGATGTAATGATGATGTAATGACAACATAATGATGATGTAATGATGATGTAATGATGATGATGATGTAACGATGATGTAATGATGATGTAATGATGATGTAATGATGATGTAATGACAACATAATGACCTTCCTGTCCCAGCTGATGGTGATCCTGGATGATGATGTAATGACGTGGCCTAATGATGATGTAATGATGATGTAATGATGATGATGATGTAGCCCGATGATGTCCTGATGATGTAATGATGATGGTAATGATGGTGCTAAGTCCTGACGGCCCGAGATCTCCGGCCTGCGCCTCCGCTTCCGACGGAACATCGCCACGGCAACACGGCTAAATCACATACACACAGACATCAAGGTACACACTACACACACACACACACACACACACACACACACACACACACACACACACACACACACACGGCAGGTGACAAACAGGATGTGAAAACCAAAAGGATTTCAAAGTAAAAGCCCCAGAGGGAGCAACTGATCCTGGTCCTGGTCCTGGTCCAGGTCCAGGTCCAGGTCCTGGTCCAGGTCCAGGTCCAGGTCCTGGTCCTGGTCCAGGTCCAGGTCCAGGTCCTGGTCCTGGTCCAGGTCCAGGTCCTGGTCCTGGTCCAGGTCCAGGTCCAGGTCCTGGTCCAGGTCCAGGTCCTGGTCCTGGTCCAGGTCCAGGTCCAGGTCCTGGTCCAGGTCCAGGTCCAGGTCCAGGGTCAGTGGTGGATCTAAAAATCTAGTTTCACTCTGTTATTTGTAATAAAATGTTGTAAATGTTGTGTCAACAAAAACCTGCAGAACACAACGTGTTGTTGTTTTCTCTCTTTTCTGTCCAAACATCTCCTACAAATAAAAAATCCACTTGTTTTCAGATCATTTTCTCTGTAAACCAGTAAAAGTCTGAACGTGGAGGTTGTTCCTTCTCACTACAAACACAAAAACAGACTTTTCTACAGTGAAAATGATCTGAAAACAAGTTTTTATTTGTAGGAGACGAGTCTGAAGAGTTTAGTTTGGACAGAAAAGAGAGAAATGTTGTTGGACAGACGTAGAGACAGGAGCCGAGCGGCCAGGAAGGGGTTAAACTCTGAGGCCCCTCAGCTCCAGGTGAGAGAGAGAGACTCCTGTTTGACAAGTGGGAGGTGGAGGATGTGGAGGAGGAAGGGGGGGGGGGGGGGTCAGCTGATCAGACTGTCAGATGATCTCAGGTTCACACACACACACACACACAGTCTTCAGTGTGAGCCAGTTTTCCCACAGACAGTGAACACACCTCAGCTTCATGTTTATTCTCCGTGTGTCGTCTTCCAAACAACAGCTGATTCTGGTGTTTACATTCATCAATATGCACTGTCCCTCTATCTATAAACTGGGTTAGACTGTGTGTGTGTGTGTGTGTGTGTGTGTGTGTGTGTGTGTGTGTGTGTGTGTGTGTGATCAGGGTGTGACTGACATACCTGAGGACTGGCGGCGGCGGCGGCGGCGGCTACGTGAGCAGACAGCTCCAGCTCCAGCTCCAGCTCCAGCTCCTGTGACTCAGGATCTGCAGAAGACGTTGACGCTCTTATTTTGAAAAGAAGAAAAGTGCATGCTCTGATCTGATTGGCTGAGAGCCCATCACATGACTGCAGGTGTTTGTCCCAGCATGCACTGCAGCAGCAGGAACTACAACAGCTGTGTCATCACCCTGTCGGCCAATCACAGGGCAGGAGCCTCAGGGAACGAGTCTGGGAGGACCTGGTCTCGTGGTTCTGGTCTGGTGGTTCTGGTCTGATGATCACAGAACAGTTAGAACCAGGAACCAGATCAGCTGACACAACCAGGAACTACAAGGTTCTCTAGGAACCAGATGAGAACAGGACCAGAACCACCACAGGTCCACCAGGAGTCTAAAACCAGAACCACTTAAACCCAGAAGAACCAATCCTGCCCCTCTAGAAACACTAGAACCACCAACCAGGAACCAGGAATCAGAACCTTTGTTACTGAACCAGAACCACCGTCCAGGAACCAGAACCTTTGTTACTGAACTAGAACCACCATCCAGGAACCAGAACCTTTGTTACTGAACTAGAACCCCCATCCAGGAACCAGAACCTGTGTTACTGAACCAGAACCACCGTCCAGGAACCAGAACCTTTGTTACTGAACTAGAACCACCGTCCAGGAACCAGAACCTTTGTTACTGAACTAGAACCACCGACCAGGAACCAGAACCTTTGTTACTGAACTAGAACCACCGACCAGGAACCAGAACCTTTGTTACTGAACCAGAACCACCGACCAAGAACCAGAACCTTTGTTACTGAACCAGAACCACCGACCAGGAACCAGAACCTTTGTTACTGAACTAGAACCACCGTCCAGGAACCAGAACCTGTGTTACTGAACTAGAACCACCGTCCAGGAACCAGAACCTTTGTTACTGAACTGGAACCACCGACCAGGAACCAGAACCTTTGTTACTGAACTAGAACCACCGTCCAGGAACCAGAACCTTTGTTACTGAACTAGAACCACCGTCCAGGAACCAGAACCTTTGTTACTGAACTAGAACCACCGACCAGGAACCAGAACCTTTGTTACTGAACTAGAACCACCGTCCAGGAACCAGAACCTTTGTTACTGAACCAGAACCACCGTCCAGGAACCAGAACCTTTGTTACTGAACCAGAACCACCGTCCAGGAACCAGAACTTTTGTTACTGAACTAGAACCACCGTCCAGGAACCAGAACCTTTGTTACTGAACTAGAACCACCGTCCAGGAACCAGAACCTTTGTTACTGAACCAGAACCACCGTCCAGGAACCAGAACTTTTGTTACTGAACTAGAACCACCGTCCAGGAACCAGAACCTTTGTTACTGAACCAGAACCTTTGTTACTGAACCAGAACCACCGTCCAGGAACCAGAACTTTTGTTACTGAACTAGAACCACCGTCCAGGAACCAGAACTTTTGTTACTGAACTAGAACCACCGTCCAGGAACCAGAACTTTTGTTACTGAACTAGAACCACCGTCCAGGAACCAGAACCTTTGTTACTGAACTAGAACCACCATCCAGGAACCAGAACCCTAACCCTAACCCACCTAACGCGGTTCTGTGTCTAAATAGGTTCTTTCAGTCTCTTTCTATCCAGAACCAGAACCAGAACCTCCCTGTTCTACAGCCTGGTGACGTGGAGAACCAGAACCAGAACCAGAACCAGAACCTCCAGCACCGACACCGTTACCTAGAACCCGTTAGAGTAGAGGAGCAGGTTCTAACAGAACGTTTCATAAACCTGCAGTCTGGTCCTGGTTCTGGTCCTGGTCCTGGTCCTGGTCCTGGTTCTGGTTCTGTGTAGAACCGTTACAGGAGACAGGAGTCGGCGTGCTCACCTGTCGGCCAGAGTCCAGGTGAGTCCAGGAGAGTCCAGGAGAGTCCCGGTGAATCCTGGTGAGTCCCGGTGAATCCTGGTGAGTCTTGTGTGTTCTGGTTCCTGCCGTCGTCTCTGTTCTCCTCTCCCTCCCCCACCCTGCTCGTCCCTGTCTCACCTTGTCTCAGGTATGAAGGGAGACCAGGAGGGGGCGGGGCTTAGCGAGGGGGCGGGGCTTAGCGGACTGACTCAGTCTGCTGCTTCTGTGTGGAATCAAACCAAGACGTTCTACTGACCAACAGGATGCTGAGGGGGGGATGATTGACAGGCGCGTGTCAGGCTCTGGACACACAGAGACACACACACACACAGAGAGACACACACACACACACAGACACACACACACAGAGAGACACACACACACAGAGACAGAAGAGGTGAAACAGTGAGCTGCCTCCCTCTCTCTCTGCAGGCTGCAGCTTGCCTCGCCTCGCGCCCCTCAGGCGCAGGAAGCACGTGACCCCGCCCACTTCAGAGTCTGACAACTTTCAAAATAAAAGTCTGGAGACAAAACCAGTCCAACATGTAAACGGACAGAAGGTGGAACGCTACAGGTTTCACCATGAAACAGTTTATCTCACATTAAGACTCATATTTTTTGTAGTACAATATGTAAATGAGGCCATATCTAATTAAATATGCGCTAATTTGCACAGAAACCTGACCAATGGATGAAGCTACTTAGTTTTATTTTGTTGACTCGTCAGAGGGAGGGTTGTGGATGTGTCTGTTTATCACTGTCAATGAGAAAATACTGTCACTAGCCCTTTAAAACATCTACGTCTCCATGTGTGTCGTAATAACATGTACATGTAATAACATGTTGTATGAATCAGGCTGTGGATGATACATCACTTCTAACTGTTTACATTTCCATTTGTTTCCTCGAGTCAGAGACTGATCGCTTCCGTTTCCATGGCAACCAGGTGTCAGAGTTCAGTTTGAGATGAAATTCACAACAACAAACAGTAAAAATAGTTTTTATTGACATATGAACACAGATACACAGAGACATAGAGACATGGACAGGGGTCAGAGGTCAGAGGTCAGCTGCTCCTTCAGCTCCGTCAGCACCGACAACGAACTGCGACCGCCGGAGTTCAGCAGCGTCCGGAAGAACCGGCGCCACGTCTTGGACAACACGTCGCTATACAGGACAGTAATAACACGGGTGTAATAACACATCGGTAATACCAGGTGTAATACCACAGTAATACCAGGTGTAATAACACATCGGTAATAACAGGTGTAATAACACGGGTGTAATAACACATCGGTAATACCAGGTGTAATACCACAGTAATACCAGGTGTAATAACACATCGGTAATAACAGGTGTAATAACACGGGTGTAATAACACAGTTATACCAGGTGTAATAACACAGTAATACCAGGTGTAATACCAGGTGTAATAACAGGTGTAACACCAGGTGTAATACCAGGTGTAACACCAGATGTAATACCAGGTGTAATAACAAGTGTAATACCAGGTGTAATAACAAGTGTAATACCAGGTGTAACACCAGGTGTAACACCAGGTGTAATACCAGGTGTAATACCAGGTGTAATACCAGGTGTAATACCAGGTGTAATACCAGGTGTAACACCAGGTGTAATACCAGGTGTAATACCAGGTGTAACACCAGGTGTGCGTACCAGTGCTCGGCCGTCCAGCCGTCGTCGTCCTTCACCAGAACCATCCCGCTGCCGGTCAGGAGCAGGTGAACAGCTTCGGCCACGCCCACCAGGTCCACCTGACAGGTGATGGGAGGAGTTAGAGTTCACAGGTCTGCAGCGTGTTACAGGTGTGTTACAGGTGTGTTGCAGGTGTGTTGCAGGTGTGTTACAGCTGAGTTACAGGTGTGTTACAGGTGTGTTACAGCTGTGTTACAGGTGTGTTACAGCTGAGTTACAGGTGTGTTACAGGTGTGTTACAGCTGAGTTACAGGTGTGTTACAGGTGAGTTACAGCTGAGTTACAGGTGAGTTACAGCTGAGTTACAGGTGAGTTACAGCTGAGTTACAGGTGAGTTACAGGTGTGTTACAGCTGTGTTACAGGTGTGTTACAGGTGTGTTACAGCTGAGTTACAGCTGAGTTACAGGTGTGTTACAGGTGTGTTACAGGTGAGTTACAGCTGAGTTACAGGTGAGTTACAGCTGAGTTACAGGTGAGTTACAGGTGTGTTACAGCTGTGTTACAGGTGTGTTACAGCTGAGTTACAGGTGTGTTACAGGTGTGTTACAGGTGAGTTACAGCTGAGTTACAGCTGAGTTACAGGTGAGTTACAGCTGAGTTACAGGTGAGTTACAGGTGTGTTACAGCTGTGTTACAGCTGAGTTACAGGTGTGTTACAGCTGAGTTACAGGTGTGTTACAGCTGAGTTACAGGTGAGTTACAGGTGTGTTACAGCTGTGTTACAGGTGTGTTACAGGTGAGTTACAGCTGAGTTACAGCTGAGTTACAGGTGTGTTACAGGTGTGTTACAGCTGAGTTACAGGTGAGTTACAGCTGAGTTACAGGTGAGTTACAGGTGTGTTACAGGTGTGTTACAGGTGTGTTGCAGGTGTGTTACAGGTGTGTTGCAGGTGTGTTACAGGTGTGTTACAGCTGAGTTACAGCTGAGTTACAGCTGAGTTGCAGGTGTGTTACAGGTGTGTTACAGGTGTGTTACAGGTGTGTTGCAGGTGTGTTACAGGTGTGTTACAGGTGTGTTGCAGGTGTGTTACAGGTGTGTTACAGGTGTGTTGCAGGTGTGTTACAGGTGTGTTACAGGTGTGTTGCAGGTGTGTTGCAGGTGTGTTACAGCTGAGTTACAGGTGTGTTACAGGTGTGTTACAGCTGTGTTACAGGTGTGTTACAGCTGAGTTACAGGTGTGTTACAGGTGTGTTACAGCTGAGTTACAGGTGTGTTACAGGTGAGTTACAGCTGAGTTACAGGTGAGTTACAGCTGAGTTACAGGTGAGTTACAGCTGAGTTACAGGTGAGTTACAGGTGTGTTACAGCTGTGTTACAGGTGTGTTACAGGTGTGTTACAGCTGAGTTACAGGTGTGTTACAGGTGAGTTACAGCTGAGTTACAGGTGAGTTACAGCTGAGTTACAGGTGAGTTACAGGTGTGTTACAGCTGTGTTACAGGTGTGTTACAGCTGAGTTACAGGTGTGTTACAGGTGTGTTACAGGTGAGTTACAGCTGAGTTACAGCTGAGTTACAGCTGAGTTACAGGTGAGTTACAGCTGAGTTACAGGTGTGTTACAGCTGAGTTACAGGTGTGTTACAGCTGAGTTACAGGTGAGTTACAGCTGTGTTACAGCTGTGTTACAGGTGTGTTACAGGTGTGTTACAGGTGTGTTACAGGTGTGTTACAGCTGAGTTACAGGTGTGTTACAGCTGAGTTACAGGTGTGTTACAGGTGTGTTACAGCTGAGTTACAGGTGAGTTACAGCTGAGTTACAGGTGAGTTACAGGTGTGTTACAGGTGTGTTGCAGGTGTGTTACAGGTGTGTTGCAGGTGTGTTACAGGTGTGTTACAGCTGAGTTACAGCTGAGTTACAGCTGAGTTGCAGGTGTGTTACAGGTGTGTTACAGGTGTGTTACAGGTGTGTTGCAGGTGTGTTACAGGTGTGTTACAGGTGTGTTGCAGGTGTGTTACAGGTGTGTTGCAGGTGTGTTACAGGTGTGTTACAGCTGAGTTACAGGTGTGTTGCAGGTGTGTTACAGGTGTGTTACAGCTGAGTTACAGCTGAGTTACAGGTGTGTTACAGGTGTGTTGCAGGTGTGTTACAGGTGTGTTGCAGGTGTGTTACAGGTGTGTTACAGCTGAGTTACAGGTGTGTTACAGGTGTGTTGCAGGTGTGTTGCGGGTGTGTTACAGGTGTGTTACAGCTGAGTTACAGGTGTGTTACAGGTGTGTTACAGCTGAGTTACAGGTGTGTTGCAGGTGTGTTACAGGTGTGTTACAGCTGAGTTACAGGTGTGTTGCAGGTGTGTTACAGCTGAGTTACAGGTGTGTTACAGCTGAGTTACAGGTGTGTTGCAGGTGTGTTACAGCTGAGTTACAGGTGTGTTACAGGTGTGTTACAGCTGAGTTGCAGGTGTGTTACAGCTGAGTTACAGGTGTGTTGCAGGTGTGTTACAGCTGAGTTACAGCTGAGTTGCAGGTGTGTTACAGCTGAGTTACAGCTGAGTTGCAGGTGTGTTACAGCTGAGTTACAGCTGAGTTACAGGTGTGTTACAGGTGTGTTACAGGTGTGTTACAGCTGAGTTACAGGTGTGTTGCAGGTGTGTTACAGGTGAGTTACAGGTGAGTTACAGGTGTGTTACAGGTGTGTTGCAGGTGTGTTGCGGGTGTGTTACAGCTGAGTTACAGGTGTGTTACAGGTGTGTTACAGGTGTGTTACAGCTGAGTTACAGGTGTGTTGCAGGTGTGTTACAGGTGAGTTACAGGTGAGTTACAGCTGAGTTACAGGTGTGTTGCAGGTGTGTTGCGGGTGTGTTACAGCTGAGTTACAGGTGTGTTACAGGTGTGTTACAGGTGTGTTACAGCTGAGTTACAGCTGAGTTACAGCTGAGTTACAGGTGTGTTACAGCTGAGTTACAGCTGAGTTACAGGTGTGTTACAGGTGTGTTGCAGGTGTGTTACAGCTGAGTTACAGGTGTGTTACAGGTGTGTTGCAGGTGTGTTACCAGCTGGGGGGGGCCGCTGGGCTCTAGCAGACCCAGGCTGATGTAGCTTCGGGCCGACGGCAGCTGCTGCACTGAGCCGACGTCCTGCAGGTCCAGGTCCACGGAGCAGGACCAGTCCACCGGGAACAGGCAGCTGGACCCCGTCAGACCGCTGCAGCCGCCACGGAGACAGAGACAGGAAGTCAGCAGCAGCCTCAGTCACATGACCTCCCCCCCTCCCCTCCCCGGTGAGGACCTACCTGTAAGAACAGGTGAGCAGGTCGGGCTGCAGCGCCGCGTGGACCAGACCACAGGAGTGGATCTGAGAGACCAGCTGCAGCAGAGACACCACGGAGTTCTCCACCAGCTCCTACACACACACACACACACACACACACACACACACACACACACACACACACACAGGGTGGGAGATGTAGGACTGTTCATTAAAGGAATAGTTCAAAGGTCATCTGGACCCGGAGGCCGGTTCCTAGTCCAACCACAACTTTATATGAGAACAATAGGGCCATAAAACTACAGAACAGCCCTTTAATCTTCCTCCAAGTGTCCTGGAGGGACACCGTGCAGCCCTGGAGTAAAAACTAGAGAAGTGACTCACGGTGAACATGTGGTCAGGTGGACAGGTGTAGACGGTGACGCATCCGTCCAGGAACAGGAAGCAGCTGATGACAGGAAGACAGGAGGAGGAGGAGGAGGAGGAGGAGGAGGAGGAGGAGGAGGAGGAGGAGCAGGAGTTCTTCAGGCGACTGAACTGGTGGTGGTCCCAGGGGACGCTGCAGCCGTCCACCTTGATGAGGACGCAGTCGTTCACCGTGGCGCCGCTGTAGATGGAGAACGTTCCTCGCTCCAGGACTTTGGAGTAGATCCGATACACGACGCCTCCTGGTGGACGCACACAGCCGATCAGTCGTCAATACCATCAATACCATCAATACCATCAGTACTATCAGTACCATCAGTACCATCAGTACCATCAATACTATCAATACCATCAATACTATCAATACCATCAGTACCATCAATACCATCAGTACCATCAGTACCATCAATACCATCAATACCATCAGTACTATCAGTACCATCAATACTATCAATACTATCAGTAACATCAATACTATCAATACCATCAGTACCATCAATACCATCAATACCATCAGTACTATCAGTACCATCAATACTATCAATACTATCAGTAACATCAATACTATCAATACCATCAGTACCATCAATACCATCAGTAACATCAGTACCATCAATACCATCAATACTATCAATACTATCAATACCATCAGTAACATCAGTACCATGAATACACACCCAGCTGCAGACTGCTGCTCACAGGGGGGAGGGGCCGGCCCTCACTGTAGACACCAGGACAGGAAGTGATGTCACAGCGCTCCAATAGCTGCCGCCGAAGGTCCGGGTCACAGGGGTCTGTGGTGTCCTGGTCCTGGTCCTGGTCCTGGTCCTGGTCCTGGTCCTGGTCCTGGTCCTCCCCCACTGAGGTCAGAGTACTGGCCTCCACACTGGTCTCCTCTATGGGACTCAGGTTCTTAGTGGACGTCGACACTGAGAGAGAAGGACAACATGAGAACAGGAGACAGGAACCCAGACCGGTTCTGGTTCTGGTTCTGGTTCTGGTTCTGGTTCTGGTTCTGACCGGCAGCGGAGCTCCGGCTGTGCAGCCTCTCTGCCTGGACCTTCAGCCTGGTCTCGTCAGGACGGAGGAAGACGTCGTCCTGCAGCTCAGAGCTCCTGCTGAGGACACACACACACACACACACACACACAGCTCTTCACATGTGTGTGTCTATGGGAGCGAGAGTGTGTGTGTGTGTGTGTGTGTGTGTGTGTGTGTTTATTACCCAGCAGGCTGTGCGGTGGCGGACTGGGACTCCTCATAGACCGGGAAGGAGGAGCCTGGAGCCTGAGAGGGAGGAGCCACAGAGGTCAGAGGTCAGACAGAGATCCTAGGGCTTCATACCCAATACCGCTCGGCGTGTAGCGCCGCCTACAAGACGTTGGGAAAACAGAGCGGAACGTCGCGGCGGAACGTGGCGCCGCGGGGCGTCGTTTGAGAGGGGGACTATTAGCAGTTGGACCAAACAACCTGCCAGGTTGAGGTGGTGAATGATGTCGCAGCTGATGTGTAGCAGCAGCTGAAACACGGAGTTTAATCGTTGATTATTGTTAAAAATAAAAAGGTTCAAAACCAGCGTATTCTGGTTCCTTAAAATCTCGACAGTGATGAAGGGATTTGGGACCGTCAAACCCAGTACTAGTCTGGATACTAATGTTCTTCTACAATATTCGCTCCTCGTGACAGTAAAATCTGCGTGATTTTGTAATTTTTTCTAAATTCTGTGGGGAGAAGTTAGCAAACACGCCATGAAGCTGCTCATCTCCAGCCGCATCAACACAACACAACGTCATGGCGGTGACGGTGAGCCTCCTAGACACGTATGTACCTATGGGTGAGCCTCTGTGTTACCTGTGGTTGTGTAGTTGTGTTACCTGTGGTTGTGTAGTTGTGTTACCTGTGGTTGTGTAGTTGTGTGTTACCTGTGGTTGTGTAGTTGTGTTACCTGTGGTTGTGTAGTTGTGTTACCTGTGGTTGTGTAGTTGTGTTACCTGTGGTTGTGTAGTTGTGTTACCTGTGGTTGTGTAGTTGTGTGTGTCTTGAGCAGCAGCAGCCTCCTCTTCTCCTCCAGCTCCTCACTCAGCTTCTGCTTCACCTCCTTCAGCTGCTGCATCCTCTCTGCAGACACACACACGGGTCAGTGAATGCACCACAGCCTGCGGGGGGGGTGTGTGTGTGTGTGTGTGTGTGTGTGTGTGTCAGTGAACGCACCGTCCATGTCCGTGCGCCTCCTCCTGAACCATCTCTGCGCCCTCAGCTCCTCGAAGCTCAGCTCCTCTGCTCCTCTCATCAGCTCCTCTTTGCAGTATCCGCTCCTCTGGTTGGCCCCGCCCCCTTCCTCCTCAGGCCCCGCCCCCACCCACTGGCTGCAGCACCGGGCACAACAACAGAGCAGGTTACAGACCATCATAGTACATAGTTTTACAGTCTGCCAACATGGAACACACACACGTACCGCGTGCACGCCGCCTGCACCACAGATCCCTCCGCCATGTTGGACCAATCAGAGACGGAGCAGCACAGCCTGTTAAAAACAAAACAAACCGTTTTAACAGTAAACAGCTCCAGACTAACTTCATCTAGGAGCACAGTTCCCTCCTAACTTAAAGGGACAGTTCAACATTTAGTCAAACTGTCCCATCACCATAATCCCTATAGTCATAGCAGTAGGTTCGTTACCTTTAATTGTCGGTGCAAGCTATTTTTAGAACGGTGGAGCAGAGCCGTGAGCTGCTCAGAGCTACGCTACGGAGGCTCATGGGATTTCTTGGTTTCCCTCATCAAACTCATCAAATACACAATCCAACAACTCCACAACGCTCTGGTGGACAAGTTGTGACCTGCACATTCACCACGCTATGAGATAATAACACAACGTTACCACACAGAGTTGTTTTAGAGGGAAATACAGAGACTGATGATGAACAACTGTCCCTGAAGGCAACGTGCATCAGAGGTTTTACATGAATTTACCTCTAAACAACTTTGTGTGGTAACGTTGTGTTACAGGTAACGAACCTACTGCTTATGGCTGTGGGCCAGTTAGACTAAATGTTGAACTATCCCTTTAAAACTGTAGAGGCACAAACAGCTCCGGTTTCTATCATTTAGTTTATATTTAGTCAACAACACAACAACACAACGACACAACGACCAACGGTACCGACAGTGTAACGTTAACGGCGTCGGTTGAACTCGGGTTAACTCGGCTCCACTCGGACACCACCGGTACCGTTCCCGCCGTTTCACCAACACTAAAGAGACAAAGTGGTTTTCTCACCGTGAACTGGACTCAGTATTAGTCTCGGTACCGGTCTTGGTCCTGGTCCTGGTCCTGGTCCCGGTCCCGTTGCTGTCTCAGCTGAGCGGTTTGAACTTCCTGAGCGCGCGCTCATTGGACCGTTTGACGACAACAACAATAGCAATCCTGACGTCACTTCCGCCTACGCAGCGCCTCCTGTGGTCGGAGGGTGAACTGCAGCCAGGTTCATCATCCTCTGGTCACGGCTTTCTTTCTTTCTTTCTTTCTTTCTTTCTTTCTTTCTTTCTTTCTTTCTTTCTTTCTGTCTTTCTTTCTTTCTGTCTTTCTTTCTTTCTTTCTTTCTGTCTTTCTTTCTTTCTTTCTTTCTTTCTTTCTTTCTTTCTTTCTTTCTTTCTTTCTTTCTTTCTTTCTCTCTCTCTGGTTGATTGTGTTGTCTTTCTCAGAGTCAGCAGTCAGTCTGATCAATGTCTTTCATACAGTTATTCTGACAAATAACAACAAACTAAATACATTTATAATAATCAAATATCACGAAATATTTACATTTATTAGACTTTTTTTCTCCATAAGGACAAACTTTGTGAGAAACTCATTCATCTCACCCGCCATCTTCATCATCATCATCATCATCATCAACAACAACAACAACAACAACAACTCATTTTGTAGCGAGCCTATAATATGTTCTGTAATGTATTTATTTGTTTTGAACTGGTTTCTTTCATGTACATCTCACATCAAAGACTTCCTGCTTTGGGGACAGGAAAACTTTTCTGATCCTGTTATTTGTTTCATTCACTTCCAGTTTTCTCAAGTTTTTATTTTTAGTTTTAAATTCTCTGCAGCTGTGTGTCTCTGCTGCTCCTCCACAGGTCTGAGACCAGTTACCTGTCTCCGCCTCCCTCCGGTGTGGCCGCACCTGCATGACGTCACAGCGGTTGTTGTGCTTGTCTTCCTGAAGTCAGAGTGAGAGACACACCTGAACCCGAACAGGTGAACAACACAGACCCGAACCCGCAGCCGTTTGTCCCGGTTTAACGTTCAGATTCACGAGGAGCGGAAAGAACTTCTTCTCCTTCTTGAAGCGGTCAGCGCGGAGCGGCAGGACGCGGCAGAAGCGGTCAGCGAGGAGCGGCAGGACGCGGCAGAAGCGGTGACCTTTGCTCTTCCTCTTCCTCACTCATTCAGTCTCATAATGCCTCCACCCTCCTCTTCCTCCTTGCGGCTGCCGCTCCTCCTCCTCCTCCTACCGCTGCTGCGGCGCGGCGGCGCGGCAGAGGACTGCGGCAGCGGCAGGTTCCGCGCCGGTCAGGACGACTTCGTGCTGGACGCGGAGGACGCGGTGCGCGAGGGGGCGGAGCTGCTGGCCACCGAGCGCGTGTCCTCCGCGGAGGCGTGTGAGCGCGCGTGCTGCGGGATGTCGCGGTGTGACCTCGCGCTGCTGGAGCCGCCGCGCGCCGCCGCTGACGGAGCGGAAACACGCACGTGCGTCCTGTTCAGCTGCGTGCACCGGAACCGGTTCGTCTGCAGGTTCGTGAACCAGGTCGGTTACCGGAGCTACGTCAGAGAGGACGTGTTCCTGAGACACCTGGGGGGGCCGCAGGAACCAGGTGAGTCTACCTGGACCTTCAGCTGTCAATCAATACAGTAGCCATGGTTACCCAGCTAACCAATAGAGGTCAGAGGTCAGTCAGTGCTGATTGGTTCATAGACACAGCTGACTGTGATGTCATTTAAAGCAACATGTTTTCTGACATCACCGTCCGTCTCCAGGGCAACCCGTCACCATGGCGGGCCGTGACGTGGTCGTGCAGCCCGGCGAGGCCGTGACCCTGAACGGCAGCGAGAGCGTGGCGCTGGGCGACGCCCACATCACAGACTACCAGTGGAGTCTGCTGAGCGGAGACGACGGCGTCAAGATGGAGGTAAGAGACACGCGGGGGCGGGGCTACACACGCACCGACCAATGAGAGGAGAGCTCAGCTCACCTGTCTCCTTGTCTCCTAGGCGACGCCCCTCCCAGACCAGGTGAGGCTGTCCCAGCTGCAGGTCGGCGCCTACGTCTTCCAGCTGACCGTCACCGACTCCAACCGCCTCTCAGGCGTCGCCAAGGTTACCGTCCAGGTGCTCGGCCCGGACCAGTCCAGCCGTGAGTAGTCATGGAAATGTAGTGGTGGTCGCCATGGAGATACCAGATCTGTGATGTCATCGAAACACCATCAGAGTCGACTGTCACTGATATGAACTCTATTAAAGGACAATTCTGCTCAAATTCCCCTCAGGCTGAATGTTCCGAACATTAATGTCTAACACTTTAATGTCTCCTGGTAGTTATGGTCTGTCCCCCATCGCCACGGCAACACAAACATGCACCAGAAGTTTATTTACTTCAACAAGTCCAGAGTTGATGTTCCTGTGTTTATGACACAAACGGGAGCTTCTGACTGCACCTGAACGCACCGCGAGGATCCCACTGCACCTGAAAGCACCTGAACGCACCGACAGGATCCCACTGCACCTGAACGCACCGAGAGGATCCCACTGCACCTGAACGCACCGAGAGGATCCCACCGCACCTGAACGCACCGAGAGGATCCCACTGCACCTGAACGCACCGAGAGGATCCCACTGCACCTGAACGCACCGAGAGGATCCCACTGCACCTGAACGCACCGAGAGGATCCCACTGCACCTGAACGCACCGAGAGGATCCCACTGCACCTGAACGCACCGAGAGGATCCCACTGCACCTGAACGCACCGAGAGGATCCCACTGCACCTGAACGCACCGAGAGGATCCCACCGCACCTGAACGCACCACGAGGATCCCACTGCACCTGAACGCACCGAGAGGATCCCACTGCACCTGAACGCACCGCGAGGATCCCACCGCACCTGAACGCACCGAGAGGATCCCACTGCACCTGAACGCACCGAGAGGATCCCACTGCACCTGAACGCACCGAGAGGATCCCACTGCACCTGAACGCACCGAGAGGATCCCACTGCACCTGAACGCACCGAGAGGATCCCACTGCACCTGAACGCACCGAGAGGATCCCACTGCACCTGAACGCACCGAGAGGATCCCATTGCACCTGAACGCACCGGAGGATCCCAGACCTAAATTGCACCGGAGGATCAGCCTGACCTGAATTTGACCGGAGGATCCCTTTAATCACCTGAAATCACAGTAAACAAACTGCACCTAACCAATCAGGAGGATCCACTGCACCTGAGTCAGTGTTCTCACCTGAGTCAGACCGGTCGGACCTGAACACCTGGCTCACACACCTACCATGTTGCCATAGCAACCGGTGTGTCGACACAGCTGAAACGAGAGGATCCCACTGCACCACACACACACACAGGACCACTGCACCTGACACACACACACACAGGATCCACTGCACCACACACACACCCAGGATCCCACTGCACACTGAGCTGCTGATGTTTACATCAAACACACAACAGCTGGTGGTGATGATGATGATGATGGTGATGGTGATGATGTCATCCTCAGTGTCCCTGCACCGGTGAAGGTCGGAGAGGATCCCACTGCACCTGGCGCACCGCGTTGCCACGGGCGACTGCCAGCCCTTCGTGTTCGGAGGCTGCAACGAAAACCACAACAACTACCTGACACAGCGCGCGTGTGTGAGCGCCTGCAGAGGAGTCACAGGTCAGCACACACACCTGAACCGAGGAGTTAAAGGTTCAGTCTGGAGTTTTAGACTTCGACAAATGAAATACATCTTAAAGGGATAGTTCAACATTTAGTCTAATTGGCCGTAGGTTCGTTACCTTTAACACAACGTTACCACACAGAGTTGTTTTAGAGGGAAAGTCATGATAAACCTCTGATGCACGTTGCCTTCAGGGACAGTTGTTCCCACCAGTCACCTGTATTTCCCACCGAAAACAACTCGCACCTGGTAACGTTGTGTTATTATCCACTGCACCTGAATGTGCAGGTCACAACTTGTCCACCAGCACCTGTGGAGTTGTTGGATTGGATTTGATGAGTTTGATGAGGGAAACCAAGACATCCCATAATGAGCCTCCGTAGCGCAGCTCTGAGCAGCCACTGCACCTGCTCCACCGTTCTAAAAATAGCTTGCACCTGACAAAAGGTAACAAACCTACTGCTATGACTATAGGGATTATGGTGATGGGACAGTTTGACTAAATGTTGAACTGTCCCTTTAACTAGCAGCATGATCCCAGCAGACCTAGTTTACCTGAGGATACCCACCTGACAAAATGATGATGTGCACCTGTTTCCATAGCACCAGAGAGGATCCCACTGGACCTCCCCCTCACAGGTCGGTCCCACAATGCACCTCTTCTTCCTGTTGTCTCTGCAGCTGGATCCCACCGCACCTGTGTGCACCTGAACGCACCGAGAGGATCCACTGGACCTGCCGTGCACCGAGTGGATCCCAGCTGACCTGCAGCAGCGAGAGGATGCCTGGACCGCACCTGGAGTGTGACCGAGAGGATCCCACTGCACCTGACGGGTCACCGAGAGGATGCAGCCACTGGACCACACGCACCGAGAGGATCCCACCGCACCTGAACGCACCTGAACGCACCGAGAGGATCCCACTGGACCACACACACCCTGAGGATCCCCTCCTCCACCTCAGTGAACCGAGAGGATCCCACCGCACCTGAACGCACCGAGAGGATCCCACTGCACCTGAACGCACGGAAACTTTTAGACCTAAATTGCTAGGAACATACAGCCTGAGGTGAATTTGAGCGGAATCGTCCTTTAATCACTGAAATCACAGTAAACAAACTCAGTAACCAATCAGGAAGCTCCATGTCGTCTCTGTGTGAGTCAGTGTTCTATATAGTCAGACCATCGGAATATACACCTGGCTACTTATACTATACTATAATGTTGCCATAGCAACCGGTATATCGACACAGCTAATAAACGGCGGCACTCCCTATACACACATATACTTATACACCATAATATATCATATAATATACTTATACTATACTATAATATATACTACAGACCATAATATACATGAGCTGCTGATGTTTACATCTATAAAACACACAACAGCTAATATATGATGATAATATATATGTCATCCTAATATATACTGCCAGACCATAATATGAATATAATATACTTATACTATACTATTATATACTACAGACTATAATATATAATATAATATACTGCCAGCCCTATACTATAATCGGAGGCTGCAACGAAAACCACAACAACTACCTGACACTATACTATAATATATAGCGCCATAATATATAAGTAATATAGGTCAGCACACACATAATAGTTAATAGGTTCAGTCTACTATTTTAGATGGGACAGTCTGACTAAATGTTGAACTGTGCCTTTAACCAGCAGCATGTTACAGCAGATTGTAGTTTACCTAATATATACTACAGACCATAATAAAATATGATGTGTTTGTGTGTTTATATACTACAGACATATAATAGGCTTTACTATACCTCACAGTCATAATATACAATATAATACCTCTTCTTCCTGTTGTCTCTGCAGCTGTGAATATATAATATAATATACTTATACTATACTATAATATATACTACAGACCATAATTCCAATATAATATGACCTATACTAGCGGCTATATGGACTACAGGTCTAATATATAATATAAACACTTATACTATACGGGTCGGACGATAGCACTGCAGCCAAATATATAATATAACATACTTATACTATACTATAATATACACTCACACACAGACCATAATATATGAATATAATCCTCCTCCTCCTCCTCCTCCTCAGTGAACCAGACCTTCAGCCGCCTGCTGAGCATCGACGTCAACCAGACCAAAGGTCAGAGACCACATCCCATAATATAATATACTTATACTATACTATAATATATACTACATACCATAATATATAATATAATATACTTATACTATACTATAATATATACTACAGACCATAATATATAATATAATATACTTATACTATACTATAATATATACTACAGACCATAATATATCATATAATATAATATACTATAATATATACTACAGACCATAATATATCATATAATATACTTATACTATACTATAATATATACTACATACCATAATATATAATATAATATACTTATACTATACTATAATATATACTACAGACCATAATATATAATATAATATACTTATACTATACTATAATATATACTACAGACCATAATATATAATATAATATACTTATACTATACTATAATATATACTACAGACCATAATATATAATATAATATACTTATACTATACTATAATATAAACTACATACTATAATATATAATATAATATACTTATACTATACTATAATATATACTACAGACCATAATATATAATATAATATACTTATACTATACTATAATATATACTACAGTACATAATATAATATATAATATACTTATACTATACTATAATATATACTACAGACCATAATATATAATATAATATACTTATACTATACTATAAAATATACTACAGACCATAATATATAATAGCCAGTACGGTCGTCTGTGTCTCTCTCTGCTGCTGATTCTCTCCTCATGCTAACATGCTACATGCTAACCCCCCCCCCCCCCCAGCCCGGTGCACCGAGCCCCCCCGCACCGGTCCGTGTCGGGCCAGTCTCACCCGCTGGTACTACGACCCCCTGGACCGCCACTGTCACCGCTTCACCTACGGAGGCTGCCATGGCAACGACAACAACTTCCTGGAGGAGGAGAACTGCAGCAGCACCTGCACCGGGGTCACAGGTACAGGAGGTCTGGGGGGTCAGGGGGGACTGGGGGGTCAGGGGGGACTGGGGGGTCTAGGTGGTCCAGGAGGTCTGGGGGGACTGGGGGGTCCAGGAGGTCTGGGGGGTCTGGGGGGTCCAGGAGGTCCAGGTGGTCCAGGTGGTCCAGGAGGTCTGGGGGGTCTGGGGGGACTGGGGGGTCCAGGAGGTCTGGGGGGGTCCTGGTGGTCTGATGTGGTCTCTTGTGGTCTCTTGTGGTCTGCGTGTTGCAGAGCGCCACGTGTTCTCCAGAGGGATGTTCGGGGGTCCAGGAGGTCTGGGGGGTCTGGGGGGACTGGGGGGTCCAGGAGGTCTGGGGGGTCCAGGAGGTCTGGGGGGTCAGGGGGGACTGGGCTGCTGGAGGTCTGGGGGTCCAGGATCTTGGGTCTGGGGGGTCTGGGGGGTCCAGGAGGTCTGGGGGGTCCAGGAGGTCTGGGGGGACTGGGGGGTCCAGGAGGTCCGGGGTCCGGGGGTCCAGGAGGTCCGCTGGTCGGTGGTCCAGGAGGTCTGGGGGGTCTACAACAGCACCACTGGGGGGTCTGTGGGGGGGGGGTCTGGGGGGACATCATCGGGGGGTCTGGGGGGACTGGGGGGTCTAGGTGGTCCAGGAGGTCTGGGGGGACTGGGGGGACTGGGGGGTCTAGGTGGTCCACAAGGTCCACAGACCTCAACGATGCCAGGTGGTCTAGGTTGCCAGGTGGTCTCAGTCACCACATCTGTTGCCGTGGAGACCATTCCTCAGGTGTTTCCATTCCCTATCAACCATATTGATTATTGATCGGTTTCTGTCTCATTAACATCAGATGTTAATCATCAATAATCCATCTCTGCTTTGATCCCAGCTGATCGGATCAGTCTGATCCGGATCCGGATCCTGGGGGGGGGGGGGGGTCCACAACTTTCTCTAGAAACTTTTTAACTTCTTTTTTTAAATTAATATGTATGTTGCGTTGTGTTGTGTTGTGTGTTTTATCACTGTTTCTTAACTCTGTTCTGTATTGGAACATCAACCTGCCTAGAGACTGCAGATGTGCAGATGTGCACTGTCCTGACTCTTTAAATAAATTTACTGTTACTGTTGCTAGGTTGGACAAACACTGGTCAGGGAGGGGTTAACTCTTGATTTAAATAGTTTGTAGGAAAATATGAATGAACTGTCTCATTAACATCAATAATCCATCGGAGTCTGACAGCTGATCCGATCAGTCTGAAAGAGACTGAAGGGGTTTTACTCTAGAAACTTTTTAACTTTTTTCTTTTTAAATTAATATGTATTTTGTGTTGTATTGTGTGTTTTCTCCTAATGTTTCTTAACTCTGAAGACGACGAGGCTAAAGAGACTAAAGGGCTTTTACCTGACGACAAGCGGCGCTAGCTAACGATGCTGGCTAACGACGCTAGCTAATGGCCCTAGTTAACGGCGCTAGCTAATGAAGCTAACTAACGTTTTTCTTCATAAAACTTCAACAAAGTTCAAAAGACATTAGCAACAGTGATGCTACGTTGCTAGATAACTTTAAAGGTTAAACCAGGAGTTTCTCCGTCGGCAGAACGAAAAATCACGCGACAATAAAACAGTCACGTTAATGTGAATCTACGTCAACGCCTGTTTTCGATCGGCTGCCAAAGCCATGACCTGGGGGGAAGCGCTCTGATTGGTGGATCAGCAGACCAATCAGAAGGCAACAAAGGGCCAATTATCATTGTTTTACCACTCTTTTTTTTATTTTTTTAGATATTTTACCAGTTTCTTCTAGAATTTTCTTAAAACTTTTTTTGGAGGAATTTTACCACTTTTTTTCTAGAAATGTTTCAATGTTTTTGGGAGAAATTGTAGCTCATTTTCCAGACGTTTCTCTCTCTGATGTAAATGTGTGTGTGTGTGTGTGGTGTCAGCGGCTCCGTGGTCGATGGGTGGAAACATTGACCCTCAGGGATAAATAAAGTTTTTTGAATTGAATTGAAAAAGGTTTGCTGTAAACAGCAGCATGGAGTGGATTCATCTGATTATGGGATGTTTGTGTTGTTTTGTGTGATCTAAATGAATAAATGTATAAATCTGTTGTTGAGACTCGTCTTCTTCTTCCTGAGACAAAACATCTGAGTGACGTCACAGGACAGAACCGGACCGACCGGTTCTCACCTTCACACCTGTGAGTTCCCGCCAGCAGGGGGCGACAGAGACACGTCATCAGCTCACAATTAATGACCATTCAATCATTAATTAATTAACTCTCGTTCTGGTTCTTTCACGCAGAAAAAACATCCAATAATAATAATAATGATAATGATAAATAAATAAATGAAATGACAATAATAAACACATAGCCCATAATAATAAACAGATATAATATTACACTAATAAACAGACCCCCCCCCCCCCCTTCACTCTGGAGCAGCAACAACAAACACTTTCTGTCCTCGTGCCTGTGTCTGTTCAAACGGGCGCATGCGCAGCAGCGCGTGCATTCAGACAGAGGAGGTTTTATCAGCGCGAGGAGCCGAGAACAGCTGGAACATCACGGAACCGAGGTGAGGACTCTACTGGACTCTACTGGACTGGACTCTAGTCCTCTACTCTGCTGTACTCCACTGTAATCTATTACTCTGGCCCGCGGGGCCGCTGTCTCGCTGTCTCGCGCTCTGAGGAAGTGTTCGCTGTAAAACTCTGAAGTTTCCTCTCGCGGTTTGGAGCCGGAAGTGTGTGTCAGCTTCAGAACCTCACACACACACACACACACCTGGACACACACCTGGTCCGGGGTCCGGTTCAATCAGTGACGTCAGCGGCTCGTGCAGCCGGGACCAG
The DNA here is from genome assembly GCA_030347415.2 of Decapterus maruadsi. Taxonomy (NCBI): domain Eukaryota; kingdom Metazoa; phylum Chordata; class Actinopteri; order Carangiformes; family Carangidae; genus Decapterus; species Decapterus maruadsi. Next base: position 26,390,240 of record CM064891.1, read on the forward strand.
GTGAGGTTGTCTGTGCGCGAGGCGAGCCGTGTAGGTGTGGCAGCTCGCGCGGACCCCGGTCGGACCAGAACCCGGACGTTTTAAGACCCGGACCAGGACCAGCACCCGGTCTAGGGTTCGGATCCGGTCCGGTCCACGGCACGCGGACGGTTTTCCCGCGGAGACAAAACTTTTCTCGGTGTCTGTCACGAGCCGCGGAACCAGCAGGGGCGGGTCTAGGGTATTTGGGGTGGGGGGGGGGGGGGGGGGGGCATCCGTAACCAACAGCAACTCAGATGAAACCAGGGCAACAGGAAGTTCCTGTCAGAGCCAGACAGACATGATCATGTTTCCATGACAACCCAATCAGACTGTCACACCATGGGGTTACCGTGGCAACAGGTAGATGAGTTGAATGACAGGTGGTGACAGCTGATCGGTCCCATGGCGACAGAGACAGAGACCGGTACCAGTGGTCCTGGTCCTGGTCCTGGTCCTGGTCCTGGTCCTGGTCCTGGGTCTGGGTCTGGGTCTGGTCATTGACTGTGATCAGACACCTCACTGTACACACACACACACACACACACACACACAGGATCAGTTAGAGGAAGAACAAGTAGTTCCTCTTTGTTGTGTCAATAAAACACAGGTGTGTGTGTGTGTGTGTGTGTGTGTGTGTGTGTGTGTGTGTGTGTGTGTGCAGGTCAGTGTGATGCCTGAAGGATCCAGCTCCTATGACGCCTCCATGGGTGAAGGTAAGAACACACACACACACACACACACACACACACACACACACACACACACACACACACACACACACACACACTCTGACACAGTTCAGTCTTTGTTGTGTCTCTGTGGCAGACGGAGCCAGCAGCAACACACACACACACACACACACACACACTCTGACACAGTTCAGTCTTTGTTGTGTCTCTGTGGCAGACGGAGCCGGCAGCAACACACACACACACACACACACACACACACACACAGGGCTATTGTCCTGTGTGTGTGTGTGTGTGTGTGTGTGTTGTGTTGCCCTCTGCTCAGTGTGAGTGACGTGACGGTTGCCGTGGTTACATCTGTGCTCATCGTCATCTCACTTTGTTTACTCTCGTTAAACATCGTTAGTTCTCCAGACTTTTATTTTGAAATCCTGTGAAGCCTGTGTGGCTGGCAGTGGCTCTTTCAGAATAAGAGCGTGTCTTAGACTTTTATTTTGAAATCCTGTGAAGCCTGTGTGGCTGGCAGTGGCTCTTTCAGAATAAGAGCGTGTCTTAGACTTTTATTTTGAAATCCTGTGAAGCCTGTGTGGCTGGCAGTGGCTCTTTCAGAATAAGAGCGTGTCTTAGACGGTGAGGTCAGAGGTCGGCGTGCGTCCGTCAGCGCTGCTCAGTCGGCTGTAATTGGATTAGGCCCCGCCTCCTGCGGTCAGAGCTGCAGGGAGGCTGACACCAGATCCAGACCAGATCCAGACCAGATCCAGATCCAGATCCAGACTAGACCGGAGCAGGTTCTGGTTCTGGACCCGGCAGCAGCGACAGCGGGCCGAGGAGGAGGTGTTACCTAGGTGACAGCGCCGGGTGGAGGAGGCCATGGCGTGTGTCTGGGTTCAGGAGTGTCACAGCGCTGGTGTCCAGGCGTCTCCATAGCAACGGGCCTCAGGTATTATGGGCTAGCGTAGCGTTGAGTCTCTGAGTTGGTGAAGAAAATGTTTAGATTGTTGTGTTTGTGTTTGTGTGTGTGTGTGTGTATATATGTGTGTGTGTGTGTGTGTGTGTGTGTGTGTGTGTGTGTGTGTGTGTGTGTGTGTGTGTGTGTGTGTGTGTGTGTGTCGCCATGCGAAGCTAATCTCAGGTCACATGACCAGACTCTTAATCGCCATGGAAACGGCTGGCTTTAACTGTGTTACATAAGACGATGACACTGGTTGTCCTGGTGACAGCTGCTGTGTATTAGGAAATATTGGTTTAAAGGGACAGTTCACCCAAAATTCAACTTCCACTCATCATCTCTGAGAAGTGTTCCCACCAAAGCGATCGATTTATTCCGCGTTCAAATGAAATCTGCAGTCCCTAGACACTCCAGTTTTGCTTCCTGTAAAAAACGCCTCATCGGGCAGCAGCTCCATAGATCCCCCCATGTTAAAATTTCTCCAACTATTTCATTCTCTCGTCGATCATGGCTGGAATAACCACCGTAGCTTCACTGTTCCTGACCCTGGACAGGAACAGCGGTGCAGGTCTTTGACTGCAGCGGAGACAGCTCCGTGACACTGCTGTGTGACTGACCGCTTGTGAGTGCTTGGCTGCGGGTCACAGCGCCGGCAACCCCGCAGCCAAGACCGCTGTTGGGACAGGAACAGTGAAGCTACGGTGGTTTTCAGCCATGGTCGACGAGAGAATGAAATAGTAGGAGAAATGTTGTTGTTTGGGCGGGATCATGGCCGCAGCGGAGACAGCTCCGTGACACTGCTGTGTGACTGACCGCTTGTGAGTGCTTGGGGACGGCGTGGCCGGCTCACAGCCCCCGCTGGTTGAAAACAGCGGTGATAATGTGCCTTCACGTCCGAACATACAAAGCAGAAACGTTTGTAACAGAACCGGAAAAGCAACACTGAAGAGCTGTGGCTTTGCTGCAGCTGATGGGGATCTGAATAAAAACTAAACCAGATAACTTATACATCCATGCAATAGACTCGCTCTGACTAAACTGCCAGGGAAACACAAGCACTTCCGTACGGAGCCCGTCGGTGAGGATCTCAACGCTGATATTGGCCTCAAAAGTTTTATTTCAACTCGGGATAGTTCACCCAAAATTCAAACATGTAAATCAACATCGTTTGGTGGGAACACCCCGTAAGAGCTGTGAGAGTTTTCAGAGTCCTCCGTTCCTTCTCTGAGTTACGGGGGGTCCACGCAGCAGGATTGGTCCATATAATGGTTGTCATGGATACCAACCAACATCCAGATCCCTCCATACTGCTGGTCTGTAATGCCCCCCCCCCCCCCCCACATGAAGCTCCCAGTGTCTCAGTTCACTGCTCTTCCTGACGGAGGAACAGTTTCTCCTGTGGGGGCTTCAACACCAGAGGGACGTTACAGACCAGCAGGATGGAGGGGTGTGGTATCCATGACAACCATTATATGGACCAATCCTGCTGCGTGGACCGCCCCCCCCCGCGCCCCCCCCCCGTAACTCAGAGAAGGAACGGAGGACTCTGATCCACATGAGGGGGAGGAGATGATGAGTGAAATCTGAATGTTGGGTGAACTATCCCTTTAAACTGGTTGGAACTGGTTTGAGTTGAGTTGAGACGACCACAAACACACACCATGGAGGAGATCTGAGCCGGTCCTCGTGGTCCTGATGATGGACTCTGGACCCTGTCCTCACCGTTGTCATAGTGCTGCATCCTGAAATGTTGCTATGACAACGATGTGGTGTTGTTGTGGACAGGACAGGTTGTCGAGGAGACGAGTTGTGTTACTGGATTAATTTAATCCTCATTACAGATTAGACACACACACACACACACACACACACACACACACACACACACACACACACACACACACACACACACACACACACACACACACACACACACACACACACACACACACACACAGGCCTGGGCGTCAGTGTGTTGTTCACACGTTGTGACCTCACTGTCACGGTGCGTTCAGGGGCTCGTAGGGAGCGTGGTTACTGAGGACGCTGATGGAGAACCCCCCCCTCACCCCCCCTCAGGCTGCTTCCTCTTCCTCTTCCTCTTCCTCCCTCCTCTTCCTCCTTTTCCTCCTCTTCCTCCCTACTCTTCCTCCTCTTCCTCCTCTTCCTCACTCCTCTTCCTCCCTCCTCCTCCTCCTCTTCCTCCTCTTCCTCCTCTTCCTCACTCCTCTTCCTCCTCTTCCTCCCTCCTCCTCCTCCTCTTCCTCCTCTTCCTCCTCTTCCTCCTCCTCTTCCTCCTCTTCCTCCTCTTCATCCTCTTCCTCCTCTTCCTCCTCTTCCTCCTCTTCCTCCTCTTCCTCCTCTTCCTCTTCTTCCTCCTTCTTCTCTTCCTCCTCCTCCTCCTCTTCCTCCTCCTCCTCCTCTTCCTCACTCCTCTTCCTCCTCTTCCTCCTCTTCCTCCCTCCTCCTCCTCCTCTTCCTCCTCTTCCTCTTCCTCACTCCTCTTCCTCCTCTTCCTCACTCCTCTTCCTCCTTTTCCTCCTCTTCCTCCCTCCTCTTCCTCCTCTTCCTCCCTCCTCCTCCTCCTCTTCCTCCTCCTCCTCTTCCTCTCCGTCCTCTTCCTCCCTCTTCCTCCTCCTCTTCCTCCCTCCTCTTCCTCCTCCCTCCTCCCTCCTCTTCCTCCCCCTCCTCTTCCTCCTCTTCCTCTTCCTCCTCTTCCTCCCTCCTCTTCCTCTTCCTCCTCTTCCTCCCTCCTCTTCCTCTCCGTCCTCGTCCTCCCTCCTCTTCCTCTTCCTCCTCCTCTTCCTCCCTCCTCTTCCTCCCTCCTCTTCCTCCTCCTCTTCCTCCCTCCTCTTCCTCTCCGTCCTCTTCCTCCCTCCTCCTCCTCCTCTTCCTCCTCCTCTTCCTCCCTCCTCTTCCTCCCTCCTCCTCCTCCTCCTCTTCCTCCTCCTCTTCCTCCCTCCTCTCCGTCCTCTTCTCCTCCCTCCTCTTCCTCCTCCCTCCTCTTCCTCCTCTTCCTCCTCCTCCTCCCTCCTCTTCCTCCCTCCTCCTCTTCCTCCCTCCTCTTCCTCCTCCTCTTCCTCCCTCCTCCTCCTCCTCCTCCTCCTCCAGCTGTGTGTGTGTGTGTGTGTTGGGCTTCTTCCTGTTTTATTGTGAAGGGGGACTTCCTGTTGCAACAACAGAAGCTGCCCTTCACAATAAGAGTCCCTGGTTGACTCCTCCTCCTCCTCCTCAGCTCCTCCTCCTCCTCTGTTTGAATCTCTGCTCCGTCCTGCTCCTCATCAGTCTGTGCTCATGTGTGTGTGTGTTAACATGTGTTACCGTGTGTGTTACCGTGTGTGTTAATGTGTGTGTGTGTGTGTTTGACCCGTGAGGCGTTCAGGCGTCTTTGCAGCTGCAGGAAAACTGAGAGGAAATTCTGTTTGTTGAGAAGCTCCTTGTGGAGCGATGGGACATCAGAGGATCAGGTGGAGAGGAGCAGGAGGAGGAGGAGGAGGAGGAGGAAGAGGAGGAGGAGGAGGAGGTGCAGCAGGAGGTGCAGTGGTGAGGTGGTGGTGCTCAGAGGAGGAGGTGAAGATCTCCTGGAGGAGCGTCAGGGAGGAGCGCCGGCTCCGACGGCTGTTTGGTGAGAAGATCCAGCTGCTGCTTCTTCTTCTTCTTCTTCTTCTTCTTCTCTTGTGTCTGAACGTGCGTTAGCGATGATGTCACTGCTCGGTGTGTAACGGCCGGCGGGGTCAAAGGTCGCTGTCGCTGCGTTTGAAGGTAAACACTGAGCTGTGACTGGTCATAAAGCACTTCCTGCTGGGTCAGTGAACGCCTCGCCGCTCTGAGCTGGCAGGACGCCAAGCAGCTGACAGACAGCTGTGTGTGTGTGTGTGTGTGTGTGTGTGTGTGTGTGTGTGTGTGTGTGTGTGTGTGTGTGTGTGTGTGTGTGTGTGTGTGTGTGTGTGTGTGTGTGTGTGTGTGTCTGCAGCCTCCACAGTTTGAATGCTAACACTCCTCCTCCTGTTTCCTGGATGTTTCTCCAGATGTTAACGCAGCTCAACCCGCTCACAGGAAGTATCTGCTTTTCAGAATAAGAGCTCACAGTTAAAACAAACAGAAATGAAATGAGTTCAAAACCTTTTATGGGTTTAGAATAAAAACACAACTTGTGTGATTGTTTTCTACTTTTTTGCATCTCTGTGGTGTGGGAGGCGTATCATAGCAACGCTGACAGTGCTTTCTATTGGCCAATCCACACTCTGGTAGCAACAGTGACACAGCAACATAACGTGTCTCATTGGCCAATGAGGAGCTCAATGTACGTTCAAAATAGGCGGGAATTTTTGGAAAAAATGTATCTGAAGAAGTTGAAACATTTCTAGCTGTTAGCCGCTAGCTGTTAGCCGCTAGCTGTTAGCCGCTAGCTGTGCTAACGGTGTGTTCCAGGTGTAGCCGACCTGTTGTTCCCCGTGTTGAGTGTCTGTCGTCATGTCTTCTGTCTCAGGTGGACGGTCAGTGTCTCTGCTGTTCAGATTCTTAGCTAAATCCCTGGAGGACGGGTTAGCTGCCGGTACGTCGCTCCGCCGCCGGCGCCACGCAGCCGCCACGCAGCCGCCACGCAGCCGCCACACAGCCGCCACACAGCCGCCATGTTGAACAATGCAGACGAGAAACTGAACCAACTGTTTAAAACAGAGTGAAAACTGTTTCTGAAAGCTCTTTGGCTAACTGTTAGCACGCTAGCTGCAGATATGCTAGAGGCTAACTGTTAGCACGCCAGCTGCAGATATGCTAGAGGCTAACTGTTAGCACGCTAGCTGCAGATATGCGAGAGGCTAACTGTTAGCACGCTAGCTGCAGATATGCTAGAGGCTAACTGTTAGCACGCTAGCTGCAGATATGCTAGAGGCTAACTGTTAGCACGCTAGCTGCAGATATGCGAGAGGCTAACTGTTAGCACGCTAGCTGCAGATATGCGAGAGGCTAACTGTTAGCACGCTAGCTGCAGATATGCTAGAGGCTAACTGTTTCTGCAGATATGCTAGAGGCTAACTGTTCAACATGCTGCAGATATGCTAGAGGCTAACTGTTAGCACGCCAGCTGCAGATATGAAGGAGTTTCTCAATCAGTTCAACAATGTCAATCAATCAATCAATCAGTCAATCAGTCAATCAATGATCTGATCAGAACATGGCCTATTGATCAACCTGCTTCATGTTTCACATCAAAGCGACCAATGAGAGAAGAGAGACTCTGTGATTCATTCGTCATTAGCTTAATTAAGTTAAGTTGATTTTATTTTGAAAATCCATTTTGTTGGTGAAGCTCCGCCTTCCACAGGAGTGTAGCTGTGACATCACTTCCTGTGGATAAGTATATAGAGCTGCAGTACTACAGTAAATGTCAGTGGTTCTCAGAGTGGGGGGGGGGGGGGGGGGTCCACCTTTTTAACAGGAATTTTATCACTTTTTCAATTATTGTTTGTCTTTATATTTATTTTTTAGACATTTTACCACTTCTCAATTTTTCTTCACTACATTTTGTCCCTTGTTGTTGTTGTTGTTGTTGTTGTTGTTGTTGTTGTTGTTTTATTGTTGCCCCTTTTTTTGACAGAGAAACAGAGAAACCACATTTTTTCATCTTAACACTTTTTCTAGAATATTTTTGAGAAATTTTACTAAAAAAAAACTTTTTTACTTTTTTTGGAATCTTACCTTTTTTTTCCAGAAATTTCTCTAAAATCTTTCAGAAATGTAGCTGCGCCTGATTTAAAGGGACAGTTTGTGTATTTCTGACAGTTTTAGGTCGTTGATGTAAACCGCTAGAGAAGCCGCGTCTACGTGAAACCGGTCTGAACCGGTTCCACCTGAACAACGTGTTAACGTCAGAAGTTACTTTTATTGTGAAAGGACCTGCTGCGTGTTGATGACATCATCATCTCCCCCCAGAGTCGCCCCGCCTCTCCTCCGCCTCCATCAGCAGCAATGAGCGCGCTCCGTCGGCCACGCCCTCCGACCCCGACCTGCCGCCGTCAGACCGCCGCCCGCTCAGCCTGATCTCCACGCTGTCCTCGGGGTCCGGATCCTCCAGAGACGACAGCCCCGCCCCCCCGCCGCCGCCGCCGCCGCCGCCGCCCTCCCGGACGCCTGGGCGCAGCGTGGACCTGGACCTGAGCCCCGTGAGGGGGCGGAGCCACAACAACAATAACAGCAAAGCGTCGCCGGCGTCGAGCGACCGCCGCCACACGGTCAGGACCGGCAACATGGCGCCCAACCCCCAGCTGACGTACCTGGACCGCGTCGTCATGGAGATCATCGAGACGGAGAGGATGTACGTCAGAGACCTGCGCATGATCGTAGAGGTGAGAGAGACAGGAAGTAGAGCAGCCCTTCAAAGTAAAAGACAGGAAGTAGAGCAGCCCTTCAAAGTAAAAGACAGGAAGTAGAGCAGCCCTTCAAAGTAAAAGTCTCCCATTATTTAATTAGGTCTGTGTGTGTGTGTGTGTGTGTGTGTGTGTGTGTGTGTGTGTGTGTGTGTGTGTGTGTGTGTGTGTGTGTGTGTGTGTGTGTGTGTGTGTGTGTGTCTGTGTGTGTGTGTGTGTGTGTCTGTGTGTGTCTGTGTGTGTGTGTGTGTGTGTGTGTGTCTGTGTGTGTCTGTGTGTGTGTGTGTGTGTGTGTGTGTGTGTGTGTGTCTGTGTGTGTGTGTGTGTCTGTGTGTGTGTGTGTGTGTGTCTGTGTGTGTGTGTGTGTCTGTGTGTGTGTGTGTGTGTCTGTGAGTGTGTGTGTGTGTCTGTGTGTGTGTGTGTGTGTGTGTGTGTGTGTGTGTGTGTGTGTGTGTGTGTGTGTGTGTGTGTGTGTGTGTGTGTGTGTGTGTGTGTGTGTGTGTGTGTGTGTGTGTGTGTGTGTGTGTGTGTGTGTGTGTGTGTGTGTGTGTGTGTTATAATTTGCGTGCTAAGACACGGCGGATCAGCTGCTTATGTAACAGTGATGATGTCACAGATGAACTCCAGTCACATGACTCTCTGATCAATGAGGTGCCCCCCCCTGCCCCCCCTCTGCCCCCCCCCCTCCAAACAGGACTATCTGGCTCACATCATCGACCAATCAGAGGTGTCGATCCGGCCCGAGCAGGTCTGTGCTCTGTTTGGAAACATCGAGGACATCTACGAGTTCAACAGGTGAGGTCATCGTCAGGAAGTGATGTCATCGTCAGGTAGCAGCACGGCTCCACCTATCACCAACCACCTCCGTAACCATGGTGACCCTGACTCTTGTTGTTGTTGTTGTTGTTGTTGTTGTCCTGTAGCTCTCACTGCTTCATGTCAGAGGGTGAGTTTGTTTTTCCGATCGGCTCCGTGTGAGGTGGAGTGGACTCTGTGTGTGTGTGTGTGTGTGTGTGTGTGTGTGGTGCACAGCTCCACCTGCTGGACAGATGACGTCACTACAATCACATTTACACACACTTCTGCAAGTGCCTCTACAGTCTTAAAGGGACAGTTCAACATTTAGTCCAACTGTCCCATCACCATAACCCCTATAGTCACAGCAGGAGGTTCATTACCTTTAACTGTCGGTGCAAGCTGTTTTTAGAACGGCGGAGCAGAGCCGTGAGCTGCTCAGAGCTCATAGCGTGGTGAATGTGCAGGTCACAACTTGTCCACCAGAGCGTTGTGGAGTTGTTGGATTGTGTATTTGATGAGTTTGATGAGGGAAACCAAGAAATCCCATAATGAGCCTCCGTAGCGTAGCTCTGAGCAGCTCACGGCTCTGCTCCACCGTTCTAAAAGCAGCTTGCACCAACAATTAAAGGTAACGAACCTACTGCTATGACTATAGGGGTTATGGTGATGGGACAGTTTGACTAAATGTTGAACTATCCCTTTAAGATTACCATCGTTACTGTAAGTTGTTTGGTTTGGTTGCCGTGTGACCTGGTTGCTGTTCGTAGACGAGGTCATTAGAACACGTGGGGGCGTGGCTCATGTGGTTGTCGCCGTGGTAACGTGTGTCCCGCCCCACAGCGAGCTGCTCCAGGCTCTGGACCTGTGTGACAACGACCCCGTGGCCGTCGCCCGCTGCTTCGTCCTGAAGGTGAGACAGACGCTGCTGATCCTAGGCCGACATCCCATAATATCAGTGATGTCATCACCCTCAACTCTGACTTCCTGTTCATGACGTTTCAGAGCGAGTACTTTGAGATCTACACGCAGTACTGCACCAACTACCCAAAGTAAGTACCTGTACCTGTCCTCTCTGTCTCACCTGTCCTCTCTGTCTCACCTGTCCTCTGTCTCACCTGTCCTCTGTCTCACCTGTCCTCTGTCTCACCTCTCCTCTCTGTCTCACCTGTCCTCTGTCTCACCTGTCCTCTGTCTCACCTGTCCCCTCTGTCTCACCTGTCCTCTCTGTCTCACCTGTCCCCTCTGTCTCACCTGTCCTCTGTCTCACCTCTCCTCTCTGTCTCACCTGTCCTCTGTCTCACCTGTCCTCTGTCTCACCTGTCCTCTGTCTCACCTGTCCTCTGTCTCACCTGTCCTCTCTGTCTCACCTGTCCTCTCTGTCTCACCTGTCCTCTGTCTCACCTGTCCTCTCTGTCTCACCTGTCCTCACCTGTCCTCTGTCTCACCTGTCCTCTGTCTCACCTGTCCTCTGTCTCACCTGTCCTCTCTGTCTCACCTGTCCTCACCTGTCCTCTGTCTCACCTGTCCTCTCTGTCTCACCTGTCCTCTCTGTCTCACCTGTCCTCTGTCTCACCTGTCCTCTCTGTCTCACCTGTCCTCTCTGTCTCACCTGTCCTCTGTCTCACCTGTCCTCTGTCTCACCTGTCCTCTCTGTCTCACCTGTCCTCTGTCTCACCTGTCCTCTGTCTCACCAGTCCTCTCTGTCTCACCTGTCCTCTGTCTCACCTGTCCTCTCTGTCTCACCTGTCCTCTGTCTCACCAGTCCTCTCTGTCTCACCTGTCCTCTGTCTCACCTGTCCTCTCTGTCTCACCTGTCCTCTGTCTCACCTGTCCTCTCTGTCTCACCTGTCCTCTCTGTCTCACCTGTCCTCTGTCTCACCAGTCCTCTCTGTCTCACCAGTCCTCTCTGTCTCACCTGTCCTCTCTGTCTCACCTGTCCTCTGTCTCACCTCTCCTCTCTGTCTCACCTGTCCTCTGTCTCACCTGTCCTCTGTCTCACCTGTCCCCTCTGTCTCACCTGTCCTCTCTGTCTCACCTGTCCCCTCTGTCTCACCTGTCCTCTGTCTCACCTCTCCTCTCTGTCTCACCTGTCCTCTGTCTCACCTGTCCTCTGTCTCACCTGTCCTCTGTCTCACCTGTCCTCTCTGTCTCACCTGTCCTCACCTGTCCTCTGTCTCACCTGTCCTCTCTGTCTCACCTGTCCTCTCTGTCTCACCTGTCCTCTGTCTCACCTGTCCTCTCTGTCTCACCTGTCCTCACCTGTCCTCTGTCTCACCTGTCCTCTGTCTCACCTGTCCTCTGTCTCACCTGTCCTCTCTGTCTCACCTGTCCTCACCTGTCCTCTGTCTCACCTGTCCTCTCTGTCTCACCTGTCCTCTCTGTCTCACCTGTCCTCTGTCTCACCTGTCCTCTCTGTCTCACCTGTCCTCTCTGTCTCACCTGTCCTCTGTCTCACCTGTCCTCTGTCTCACCTGTCCTCTCTGTCTCACCTGTCCTCTGTCTCACCTGTCCTCTGTCTCACCAGTCCTCTGTCTCACCTGTCCTCTGTCTCACCTGTCCTCTCTGTCTCACCTGTCCTCTGTCTCACCAGTCCTCTCTGTCTCACCTGTCCTCTGTCTCACCTGTCCTCTCTGTCTCACCTGTCCTCTGTCTCACCTGTCCTCTCTGTCTCACCTGTCCTCTCTGTCTCACCTGTCCTCTGTCTCACCTGTCCTCTCTGTCTCACCTGTCCTCTCTGTCTCACCTGTCCTCTCTGTCTCACCTGTCCTCTGTCTCACCTGTCCTCTGTCTCACCTGTCCTCTCTGTCTCACCTGTCCTCTCTGTCTCACCTGTCCTCTGTCTCACCTGTCCTCTGTCTCACCTGTCCTCTCTGTCTCACCTGTCCTCTGTCTCACCTGTCCTCTCTGTCTCACCTGTCCTCTCTGTCTCACCTGTCCTCTCTGTCTCACCTGTCCTCTGTCTCACCTGTCCTCTGTCTCACCTGTCCTCTGTCTCACCTGTCCTCTCTGTCTCACCTGTCCTCTGTCTCACCTGTCCTCTGTCTCACCTGTCCTCTGTCTCACCTGTCCTCTGTCTCACCTGTCCTCTCTGTCTCACCTGTCCTCTGTCTCACCTGTCCTCTGTCTCACCTGTCCTCTCTGTCTCACCTGTCCTCTGTCTCACCTGTCCTCTCTGTCTCACCTGTCCTCTGTCTCACCAGTCCTCTCTGTCTCACCTGTCCTCTGTCTCACCTGTCCTCTCTGTCTCACCTGTCCTCTGTCTCACCAGTCCTCTCTGTCTCACCTGTCCTCTGTCTCACCTGTCCTCTCCGTCTCACCTGTCCTCTGTCTCACCAGTCCTCTCTGTCTCACCTGTCCTCTCTGTCTCACCTGTCCTCTGTCTCACCTGTCCTCTGTCTCACCTGTCCAGCTCGGTGGCGTCTCTGACTGAATGCATGAGGAATAAATCTCTGGCCAAGTTTTTCCGGGAGCGCCAGGCGCTGCTGAAGCGCTCGCTGCCGCTCGGCTCGTACCTGCTCAAACCGGTTCAGAGGATCCTCAAGTACCACCTGCTGCTCCAGGTAGGACACACCTGCACCCCCACAACCCCCCCCCAAGTATGACCTCACCCTGACCCGTGATGATGTCATGTTCAGGAGATTGCAAAGCACTTTGACCCCGAGGAGGAAGGATACGAGGTCGTGGAGGAGGCGATTTACACCATGACGGGAGTCGCCTGGTACATCAACGACATGAAGAGGAAGCACGAGCACGCCGTCCGTCTGCAGGTAACGTCACCTGAACGCACCGCCACGCCGTCCGCCTGCAGGTAACGTCACCTGAACGCACCGCCACGCCGTCCGTCTGCAGGTAACGTCACCTGAACGCACCGCCACGCCGTCCGCCTGCAGGTAACGTCACCTGAACGCACCGCCACGCCGTCCGTCTGCAGGTAACGTCACCTGAACGCACCGCCACGCCGTCCGCCTGCAGGTAACGTCACCTGAACGCACCGCCACGCCGTCCGTCTGCAGGTAACGTCACCTGAACGCACCGCCACGCCGTCCGCCTGCAGGTAACGTCACCTGAACGCACCGTCACGCCGTCCGCCTGCAGGTAACGTCACCTGAACGCACCGCCACGCCGTCCGCCTGCAGGTAACGTCACCTGAACGCACCGCCACGCCGTCCGCCTGCAGGTAACGTCACCTGAACGCACCGCCACGCCGTCCGCCTGCAGGTAACGTCACCTGAACGCACCGCCACGCCGTCCGCCTGCAGGTAACCACACCTGAACGCACCGCCACGCCGTCCGCCTGCAGGTAACCACACCTGAACGCACCGCCACGCCGTCCGCCTGCAGGTAACGTCACCTGAACGCACCGCCACGCCGTCCGCCTGCAGGTAACGTCACCTGAACGCACCGAACGCACCCACGCCGTCCGCCTGCAGGTAACGTCACCTGAACGCACCGCCACGCCGTCCGCCTGCAGGTAACGTCACCTGAACGCACCGCCACGCCGTCCGCCTGCAGGTAACGTCACCTGAACGCACCGCCACGCCGTCCGCCTGCAGGTAACCACACCTGAACGCACCGCCACGCCGTCCGCCTGCAGGTAACGTCACCTGAACGCACCGCCACGCCGTCCGCCTGCAGGTAACGTCACCTGAACGCACCGCCACGCCGTCCGCCTGCAGGTAACCACACCTGAACGCACCGCCACGCCGTCCGCCTGCAGGTAACGTCACCTGAACGCACCGTCACGCCGTCCGCCTGCAGGTAACGTCACCTGAACGCACCGCCACGCCGTCCGCCTGCAGGTAACGTCACCTGAACGCACCGCCACGCCGTCCGTCTGCAGGTAACGTCACCTGAACGCACCGCCACGCCGTCCGCCTGCAGGTAACGACACCTGAACGCACCGCCACGCCGTCCGTCTGCAGGTAACGACACCTGAACGCACCGCCACGCCGTCCGTCTGCAGGTAACGTCACCTGAACGCACCGCCACGCCGTCCGTCTGCAGGTAACGTCACCTGAACGCACCGCCACGCCGTCCGTCTGCAGGTAACATCACCTGAACGCACCGTCCATCTGCAGGTAACGTCACCCGTCCGCCGTCCGCCTGCAGGTAACGTCACCTGAACGCACCGCCACGCCGTCCGCCTGCAGGTAACGTCACCTGAACGCACCGCCACGCCGTCCGCCTGCAGGTAACGTCACCTGCCTGAACGTCACCGCACACCGCACCGTCACGCCGTCCGCCTGCAGGTAACGTCACCCACACCGCCGTCCGCCTGCAGGTAACGTCACCCGCACCCACGCCGTCCGGCTGCAGGTAACGTCACCTGAACGCACCGCCACGCCGTCCGTCTGCAGGTAACGTCACCTGAACGCACCGCCACGCCGTCCGCCTGCAGGTAACGTCACCTGAACGCACCGCCACGCCGTCCGTCTGCAGGTAACGTCACCTGAACGCACCGCCACGCCGTCCGCCTGCAGGTAACGCACCGCCACGCCGTCCGCCTGCAGGTAATGTCACCTGAACGCACCGCCACGCCGTCCGCCTGCAGGTAATGTCACCTGAACGCACCGCCACGCCGTCCGCCTGCAGGTAACGCACCGCCACGCCGTCCGCCTGCAGGTAACGTCACCTGAACGCACCGCCACGCCGTCCGCCTGCAGGTAACGTCACCTGAACGCACCGCCACGCCGTCCGCCTGCAGGTAACCACACCTGAACGCACCGCCACGCCGTCCGCCTGCAGGTAACGTCACCTGAACGCACCGCCACGCCGTCCGCCTGCAGGTAACGTCACCTGAACGCACCGTCCGCCTGCAGGTAACGTCACCTGAACGCACCGCCACGCCGTCCGCCTGCAGGTAACCACACCTGAACGCACCGCCACGCCGTCCGCCTGCAGGTAACGTCACCTGAACGCACCGCCACGCCGTCCGCCTGCAGGTAACGTCACCTGAACGCACCGCCACGCCGTCCGCCTGCAGGTAACCACACCTGAACGCACCGCCACGCCGTCCGCCTGCAGGTAACGTCACCTGAACGCACCGTCACGCCGTCCGCCTGCAGGTAACGTCACCTGAACGCACCGCCACGCCGTCCGCCTGCAGGTAACGTCACCTGAACGCACCGCCACGCCGTCCGTCTGCAGGTAACGTCACCTGAACGCACCGCCACGCCGTCCGCCTGCAGGTAACCACACCTGAACGCACCGCCACGCCGTCCGTCTGCAGGTAACGACACCTGAACGCACCGCCACACCGTCCGTCTGCAGGTAACGTCACCTGAACGCACCGCCGTCCGCCTGCAGGTAACGTCACCTGAACGCACCGCCACGCCGTCCGCCTGCAGGTAACGTCACCTGAACGCACCGCCACGCCGTCCGCCTGCAGGTAACGTCACCTGAACGCACC
>CM064891.1:26410473-26445473 GCA_030347415.2 Decapterus maruadsi
CCAACATTTTTTTTTTCGTGTCTTGTCTCACTCCTGAGTCCATGACCAGCAGATAGACGCCATCCTTTAGACTGTGCGTGCAGTAACCATGGAGATAGAGCCGTATCGCTGTAATTAGCTTAGCTCAAACACTGGAAGTGTATGGGTAGTGTTAGCCTGTCTCCACCTAAAGTAGCTAATTAGCTTAGCTCAAACACTGGAAGTGTATGGGTAGTGTTAGCCTGCCTCCACCTAAAGTCGCTAATTAGCTTAGCTCAACCACTGGAAGTGTATGGGTAGTGTTAGCCTGCCTCCACCTAAAGTAGCTAATTAGCTTAGCTCAACCACTGGAAGTGTATGGGTAGTGTTAGCCTTAGCTTAGCTCAAACACTGGAAGTGTATGGGTAGTGTTAGCCTGCCTCTACCTAAAGTAGCTAATTAGCTTAGCTCAAACACTGGAAGTGTATGGGTAGTGTTAGCCTGCCTCCACCTAAAGTCGCTAATTAGCTTAGCTCAAACACTGGAAGTGTATGGGTAGTGTTAGCCTGCCTCCACCTAAAGTCGCTAATTAGCTTAGCTCAAACACTGGAAGTGTATGGGTAGTGTTAGCCTGCCTCCACCTAAAGTCGCTAATTAGCTTAGCTCAGTGTTTGAGCTAAGCTAATCTGCTGGTCATGGACTCTGCAGTGAGACAAGACATGAAAAAAAAGTTGGCATATCCCTTTAAAGACAGGGCTTTGATGAGACCGTGGGGAAGGTCACCTGCTCTCTGAGGCTCCGCCCACCTGCAGCTCAACGTGTCGGCGCTGCCTCTCCCGTTTGGTTGCTTTGTTTTATTTGCATGTTTGGTTTCAGCGACTGACGCTTCACTCACCTGTCGCTCGCCGTCCGCCGCCGGCCCTCAGGGTCCTGGCGCTCCTAACACGGCCCCGTTGGGAATGATCCGGAACCGACGGGAACGTCTGGTCGGAACGAGACAAAACGCTGACGCTTCATTTGTTTGTCGCCGCAGACGGAGGGAGGCGGAGTCTCCTCCAAACAAGATGGCCGACCTCCTGGAGAAGAACCAGGTGGAGCCGAGCTGCCGTCCGAGCAGGTACAGAGCAGATACTGGTCCTGGTGCTGGTGCTGGTCCTGGTCCTGGTCCTGGTGCTGGTGCTGGTCCTGGTCCTGGTCCTGGTCCTGGCGCTGGTCCTGGTGCTGGTCCTGGTCCTGGACCTGGTCCTGGTCCTGGTCCTGGTGCTGGTGCTGGTCCTGGTCCTGGTCCTGGTCCTGGCGCTGGTCCTGGTGCTGGTCCTGGTCCTGGTCCTGGTGCTGGTCCTGGTCCTGGACCACCAGGACGATGTTTTAGGGTCAAAAATAACCGGAATTCTCCTTTAATCTCTGTCTCGATGTAGTTTTGTTGAAACTCGCGGTATTCTCTCCTCCAGGTCGCCGTCGCCACGGCCACCGATCCGCCGCTGCAGACGACCTCCGAGTCTGGACCGGCAGTGACCTCTGACCCCGCCCCCCCGCCCTCGGAGGCGGAACCTCCTCTGACCTCAGAGACGCCTGAGGAGCGTCCCGCGGCGCCGGCGACCCCGGACTCGGACTCGAAGACGCTGAGCAGCGGCGACTCGTCTGAGGAGGAGGACGAAGACAAGGAGGACGCGGAGACGCCGGGCGCCGTCGCCAGCATCCTGCCGTCCTCCGTCCTGGACAAGGCCGGCGCCATCGCCCAGCACTTCGCCAGCAGCATCAAGCGAGGAAGCGTTCCCGTGGACGACGCCCGCTCCCTGGGCTGCCCGTCGCCGCGGTTACCGAGCAGAAACAGCAGCAGCCTGAGCCTCGGCGCCGAGCTCGCCGCCGCCGCCGCCGCCGAGACGGACCCGACCCTGCTGTCGTCTCCTGGGGACGACGGGCCGCCGGACGGCGACAGAGCGATGCGGCGCCGCAGAGACTCCGCCCTCTCCAAACAGGACCAGCTGCTCATCAGCAAGATCCGCAGCTACTACGAGGACGCCGGGAACCAGGACGCCGCCTTCAGCCTGCAGCGCCGCGAGAGTCTGACCTACATCCCCGCCGGGCTGGTCCGCAGCTCCGTCAGCCGCCTCAACACCGAGCCCCGGGACCGCCACGCCCCCCCAGACCGCCACGCCCCCCCGGACCGCCACGGCGCCCCAGACCGCCACATGGTCTCCAGCGACTCCCTGGACTCGCTGCGGTCCGACCAGCGGAGCGCGGACCCGGAGGACTCGGGACCGACGCGGTCCAGGTCCCAGAGTCTGCAGGACGAGGAGTTCAGACCTTCGTCTGAGATGATCCGGATCTGGCAGGCCATGGAGCACCGGATCACCAGATCCCAGAGCCAAGACCGGTCCAGAGAACCTCCTCAGACCTCCAGAGCCGCCGCCGCCGGCCCAGAGACCGGAGCACCCGACCTCGGCGCCGTCACGGAGGACTCCACCGGCCCGACGCCCCTCAAGACCAAATCCTCCGGCGTGACGCGCGGCGCGAGCCTGAAGGACACGTTGAAGGTGTCGGGACAGGACGCCGTGGTCCTCAGGGCCGCGGCGCCGCGCGTCGCCCAACTGAGGGCCGAGGCGGCGGGAGGACGGCACGCCGAGGACGAGACAGACCGGACGGACGACGGAGACAAAACCAAGAGCAAAGTCCTGAATCTGGCCCGTCAGTACAGCCAGAAGATCAAGACCAGCAAACCCCTGGTCCGCCAGCGCAGCCAGGGCGTCCTGGCGGCGGCGAGCGGCTTGGCAAGCGTGGAGGAGGAGCGGGAGGGGCCAGGTACCACATGAATACACATACAGAGATGTACTAATACTTCCAGGGATGTAAATGTATGGGTAGTGTTAGCCTGCCTCTACCTAAAGTCGCTAATTAGCTTAGCTCAACCACTGGAAGTGTATGGGTAGTGTTAGCCTGCCTCTACCTTAAGTTGCTAATTAGCTTAGCTCAACCACTGGAAGTGTATGGGTAGTGTTAGCCTTAGCTTAGCTCAAACACTGGAAGTGTATGGGTAGTGTTAGCCTGCCTCTACCTAAAGTAGCTAATTAGCTTAGCTCAAACACTGGAAGTGTATGGGTAGTGTTAGCCTGCCTCTACCTAAAGTTGCTAATTAGCTTAGCTCAACCACTGGAAGTGTATGGGTAGTGTTAGCCTTAGCTTAGCTCAAACACTGAAAGTGTATGGGTAGTGTTAGCCTGCCTCTACCTAAAGTCGCTAATTAGCTTAGCTCAAACACTGAAAGTGTATGGGTAGTGTTAGCCTGCCTCCACCTAAAGTAGCTAATTAGCTTAGCTCAAACACTGGAAGTGTATGGGTAGTGTTAGCCTGCCTCTACCTAAAGTAGCTAATTAGCTTAGCTCAAACACTGGAAGTGTATGGGTAGTGTTAGCCTTAGCTTAGCTCAACCACTGGAAGTGTATGGGTAGTGTTAGCCTTAGCTTAGCTCAAACACTGGAAGTGTATGGGTAGTGTTAGCCTGCCTCCACCTAAAGTAGCTAATTAGCTTAGCTCAAACACTGGAAGTGTATGGGTAGTGTTAGCCTGCCTCCACCTAAAGTAGCTAATTAGCTTAGCTCAAACACTGGAAGTGTATGGGTAGTGTTAGCCTGCCTCCACCTAAAGTAGCTAATTAGCTTAGCTCAAACACTGGAAGTGTATGGGTAGTGTTAGCCTGCCTCTACCTAAAGTAGCTAATTAGCTTAGCTCAAACACTGGAAGTGTATGGGTAGTGTTAGCCTTAGCTTAGCTCAACCACTGGAAGTGTATGGGTAGTGTTAGCCTTAGCTTAGCTCAAACACTGGAAGTGTATGGGTAGTGTTAGCCTGCCTCCACCTAAAGTAGCTAATTAGCTTAGCTCAAACACTGGAAGTGTATGGGTAGTGTTAGCCTGCCTCCACCTAAAGTAGCTAATTAGCTTAGCTCAAACACTGGAAGTGTATGGGTAGTGTTAGCCTGCCTCCACCTAAAGTAGCTAATTAGCTTAGCTCAAACACTGGAAGTGTATGGGTAGTGTTAGCCTGCCTCTACCTAAAGTAGCTAATTAGCTTAGCTCAAACACTGGAAGTGTATGGGTAGTGTTAGCCTGCCTCTACCTAAAGTAGCTAATTAGCTTAGCTCAACCACTGGAAGTGTATGGGTAGTGTTAGCCTGCCTCCACCTAAAGTAGCTAATTAGCTTAGCTCAAACACTGGAAGTGTATGGGTAGTGTTAGCCTGCCTCCACCTAAAGTAGCTAATTAGCTTAGCTCAAACACTGGAAGTGTATGGGTAGTGTTAGCCTGCCTCCACCTAAAGTAGCTAATTAGCTTAGCTCAAACACTGGAAGTGTATGGGTAGTGTTAGCCTGCACCCCCCAAAGTAGCTAATTAGCTTAGCTCAAACACTGGAAGTGTATGGGTAGTGTTAGCCTGCCTCCACCTAAAGTAGCTAATTAGCTTAGCTCAACCACTGGAAGTGTATGGGTAGTGTTAGCCTTAGCTTAGCTCAAACACTGAAAGTGTATGGGTAGTGTTAGCCTGCCTCTACCTAAAGTCGCTAATTAGCTTAGCTCAAACACTGAAAGTGTATGGGTAGTGTTAGCCTGCCTCCACCTAAAGTAGCTAATTAGCTTAGCTCAAACACTGGAAGTGTATGGGTAGTGTTAGCCTGCCTCTACCTAAAGTAGCTAATTAGCTTAGCTCAAACACTGGAAGTGTATGGGTAGTGTTAGCCTTAGCTTAGCTCAACCACTGGAAGTGTATGGGTAGTGTTAGCCTTAGCTTAGCTCAAACACTGGAAGTGTATGGGTAGTGTTAGCCTGCCTCCACCTAAAGTAGCTAATTAGCTTAGCTCAAACACTGGAAGTGTATGGGTAGTGTTAGCCTGCCTCCACCTAAAGTAGCTAATTAGCTTAGCTCAAACACTGGAAGTGTATGGGTAGTGTTAGCCTGCCTCTACCTAAAGTAGCTAATTAGCTTAGCTCAAACACTGGAAGTGTATGGGTAGTGTTAGCCTGCCTCTACCTAAAGTAGCTAATTAGCTTAGCTCAACCACTGGAAGTGTATGGGTAGTGTTAGCCTGCCTCCACCTAAAGTAGCTAATTAGCTTAGCTCAAACACTGGAAGTGTATGGGTAGTGTTAGCCTGCCTCCACCTAAAGTAGCTAATTAGCTTAGCTCAAACACTGGAAGTGTATGGGTAGTGTTAGCCTGCCTCCACCTAAAGTAGCTAATTAGCTTAGCTCAAACACTGGAAGTGTATGGGTAGTGTTAGCCTGCCTCCACCTAAAGTAGCTAATTAGCTTAGCTCAAACACTGGAAGTGTATGGGTAGTGTTAGCCTGCCTCCACCTAAAGTAGCTAATTAGCTTAGCTCAACCACTGGAAGTGTATGGGTAGTGTTAGCCTTAGCTTAGCTCAAACACTGAAAGTGTATGGGTAGTGTTAGCCTGCCTCTACCTAAAGTCGCTAATTAGCTTAGCTCAAACACTGAAAGTGTATGGGTAGTGTTAGCCTGCCTCCACCTAAAGTAGCTAATTAGCTTAGCTCAAACACTGGAAGTGTATGGGTAGTGTTAGCCTGCCTCTACCTAAAGTAGCTAATTAGCTTAGCTCAAACACTGGAAGTGTATGGGTAGTGTTAGCCTTAGCTTAGCTCAACCACTGGAAGTGTATGGGTAGTGTTAGCCTTAGCTTAGCTCAAACACTGGAAGTGTATGGGTAGTGTTAGCCTGCCTCCACCTAAAGTAGCTAATTAGCTTAGCTCAAACACTGGAAGTGTATGGGTAGTGTTAGCCTGCCTCCACCTAAAGTAGCTAATTAGCTTAGCTCAAACACTGGAAGTGTATGGGTAGTGTTAGCCTGCCTCCACCTAAAGTAGCTAATTAGCTTAGCTCAAACACTGGAAGTGTATGGGTAGTGTTAGCCTGCCTCTACCTAAAGTAGCTAATTAGCTTAGCTCAAACACTGGAAGTGTATGGGTAGTGTTAGCCTGCCTCTACCTAAAGTAGCTAATTAGCTTAGCTCAACCACTGGAAGTGTATGGGTAGTGTTAGCCTGCCTCCACCTAAAGTAGCTAATTAGCTTAGCTCAAACACTGGAAGTGTATGGGTAGTGTTAGCCTGCCTCCACCTAAAGTAGCTAATTAGCTTAGCTCAAACACTGGAAGTGTATGGGTAGTGTTAGCCTGCCTCCACCTAAAGTAGCTAATTAGCTTAGCTCAAACACTGGAAGTGTATGGGTAGTGTTAGCCTGCCTCCACCTAAAGTAGCTAATTAGCTTAGCTCAAACACTGGAAGTGTATGGGTAGTACTAATGTACTGAGATGTACTAATACTTCCAGGGATGTAAATATGCAGACGAGCAGCGTTTAGATGAGACGGGTTAAAGGTGGCGCCGCCCGGTGGACGCCAGCGGTACTGTTCCTCCTGGTGGGAGCAAAAAGTATATACTTTATATGAAGTATGCTTGAGTATAAGTACAAGTATAGCAAGTACACTATGGACCGTGTACTTGCAGCGTACTAGAAAGTACTAATTTAATACTTCTTCAGACTAAACTGGAACATTTTAAGTTTATAAAAGTACACAACCAGTACTACAACTATATACTACTAGTGTACTCAGTATATACTTCTAGTCCACATTCTAGTGTACTTTATAAGGTCATTTTAAGTTTATAATAGTACTCTTCCAAGTATACAGTGTACTTGTACTGCTAACCCGTTTGTCGTTGCTTTAATGGAACGATAAAGTTTATTGAATTGAAGGTAACGACAGCTCGTGTCTCCTCAGGTCTCGCCGTCCCGACGCCGGCGTCTCAGAAGAAGACGTCCTCTCTGCCGCCGAGCTCCGCCCCCCCCTGCGGCTCAGGCCCCGCCCCCCCGGGTCGGGCTCGGTCCCGCAGCCCGCTCAGCCCGCCGCCGCCCGCCGAGGGCTTCCACTGGCCCGACGTCCAGGAACTCCGCTCCAAGTACTCGGATGGCGGCGGCGTGCAGCGGAGCGCGGTGGGGCGGAGCCGCTCCACGCCGGAGCAGATGTCTGACCTGAGCCTGAGGAGACACTCCTCCTGCTCCTCCTCCTGCTCCTCCTCCCTCCTCCCGCCCGCAGCAGCAGCAGGAGGCAGCGCCGGCGCCCGGCGGGACGGCGCCCGGCGTGACGCCCGGCGTGACGCGCGGCGGGAGGAGCGCAGCCGGCGGCTGCAGCGCGCCAACTCGCTGGACCCGCGGCTGAGCGGAGAACAGGTGAACCAGCTGCAGAGGCTCCAGGAGCAGGTCGCCGTCGCCGAGGGAAACCACCACGGATACTTCGTCGCCGCCGAGGCCTCGTTGCCCGGCGACCCCGAACACAAGGTCATCGTCATGGAGAAGCTTCTTCCGCCGCCGCCGCCCGCAGGAACCGCCAGAGACACCACAGAAGAAGAGGACGACGGCTACGTCCAGATCCGCTCTCCGACCAGCAGGGAGAAGATCTCCATCATGGCCGTCATCGACCGTTGCCGTGCCTACCAGGACTCTGACGAGTACCGACACCGGGAGGACGCCAGGCCCGTAGAGGACGCCAAGGCCCGCGCCGAGGCCGCCAGGCCCGTAGAGGACGCCAAGGCCCGCGCCGAGGCCGCCAGGCCCGTAGAGGACGCCAAGGCCCGCGCCGAGGCTGGCGCCGCCGCCAGGCCCGCAGAGGACGCCAAGACCCGCGCCGAGGCCGCCAGGCCCGCAGAGGCCGGCGGCGGCGGCGGCGGCGGCGGCGTGGCGGAGCAGGAGGACGGCGCCGGGCAGCAGAGCATGGTGAAGAACCTGAGGGAGAAGTTCCAGAACCTCAACTGACCTGGACCTGGACCCGAGGAGGTCTAGACCAGGACCTGGACCAGGACCAGGACCAGGTCCTCGCTGGTCCAGGGTGGTCAAAGGGTTAATTCTATAAATATATAAATATAAACATACAGTTCTATGAGTCATGTTGTCATGGAGACCAGGGCTGAGCTGATTGGCTGCTTGTGTAAAATATGATATGAGCTCAGTTTTCTATTGGACGCTGTGGACAGTCACAGGGAATGTAAAGGCTTCTCATGGCCCCCCCCACAGCCCCACCTCCCCCCTCTCAGCCCCCCTCCTCCCTCTGCCCCCCCCCCACCCCCACAGCCCCCCCTCCTCCTCCCACAGCCCCCTCCCCCCCCCACTGCTGCACAAACAACCACTAAACTGCCCCTGCTTTTATTTTGAAGGTGAAGGGAAAGAATGGCGGACTGCTCCTTTAATCTCCATAGTAACAGCTGTGTTTTCTGCTCCATACACACTAATGACTCAGCGAGCGCTCGTTTAGCTCAGTGGTTCTGACCCGGGGTTCGAACCTGGAACCAGACACCATGTCCACTGTCTCTCTGTGTGTGTGTGTGTGTGTGTGTGTGTGTGTGTGCGTGTGTGTGTGCGTGTGCATGTGTGTGTGCGTGTGTGTGTGCGCGCGTGTGTGTATGTGTGTGCGTGTGTGTGTGTATGTGTGTGTGTGCGTGCGTGTGTGTGCGTGTGCATGTGTGTGCGTGTGTGTGTGTATGTGTGTGTGTGCGTGCGTGTGTGTGCGTGTGCATGTGTGTGCGTGTGTGTACATAAACAAGTTTCTATGAGAATGAGGAAGTGTGTGTTCCACATTAAAACCACCAACAGGACGACCAGTGGTTGTGTGTTCATTGTGTTGTTATTGTGTTGTTATTGTGTTATTGTGGTGTTTTCCATCCTCAGGACCGAGGACGAGGGTCCGAGGTCAAAGGTCGTGGTCATCGGTGCTGATGGTCATCAAGTGGTGTTGCAGCAGTAATGTGTGGTTTCTCCTCAGGGACGTTTCAATTAATGACGCTTGTTTTCAGCTGCTGGATTCACTACGACAGCAGCAGCGCACACACTGTTAGTAAATCACACCTGAATCTACACCAGATCCTGAATCTACACCAGATCCAGAATCTGCACCAGATCCTGAATCTACACCAGATCCTGAATCTACACCAGATCCTGAATCTACACCAGATCCTGAATCTACACCAGATCCTGAATCTGCACCAGATCCTGAATCTACACCAGATCCCGAATCTGCACCAGATCCTGCACCAGTTTGGTAAATGAGGGCCAGTCAGATGGGCCAGGGCCAGAGCAGCTTTAGCCTGGTCACGCCCACACTAGTGACATCACGCCTGGCGAGCGCGGCTGACCGCTAGTCTGGAACAACCGTACTATTTACTGGATTCTGTCTCCAACCCACGGGAACTCCACCCTATTCTTCGAGAGCCAATCAACGTTGAGCGTCTCCAGCGGCTCCTGGTAGAGGCGTGTTAACAAGCCCAAATGCGGCATCTACGTGTATATATATCTAAATAATATACATATACATATACTATATAGATATATATATATCTATGTCTCCAGATGAAGATCTGAAGGCACGACGTCATCAACACACGTCACATAAACATAAAGGAACAGAGTGTAAGAAACAACAGCAGGTAATCATGAAATCACTCTTTATTTCAACAATAATCATCAGAGACAAACAAGAGAAGAACAAACGGAGCTAAATATTTACAGATGACATCATGTATTTATGTATTTATGTATTTATTGATCTCCATTGGCTGCAGCAGCACATGAGCCTGGCTCTTCTTCCTGGAGTCAAGTATCAGTCAATGAACCCAGTTCACAAGATAAACAACAGTCAATACAGTCACAACACAAACAGTAGGCTACACAATCACACATCACAGGACAAAACCACACACCTGTACAGTAATTAAGACCATACACAACATACAACACCACACACACAGATATGAAAAAACTATTTAGAAACATTAAAGAAATCCAGGAGAGAGGAAACAGAAAAAGGAAAAAGAAAGTGCATCTCATCTTCACTCCTGTTGCTGGGTTACCATCAACATGAATGTCTGTTCTCTTTACAGTGTTTCTGTTGTGTTATCTGACCTTTTACCCCTGGCCATGTTGTGTTGGTGTATTGTTTTGTTTTGCACCTTGTTGTCTCAATAAAGCTTTATTTAAACAAAAAAAAAGATTTTAACACCAAAAAAAACAAAAACACTACAGTTTCTGGATCATGAAGAGAAACTGTTTTCCTTTCTTTGGAGTTTGTTAGACAACATAAAGCGAGTGTTTCACTCCAACGGCTCTGAACAGAATAAACCTCCCTCTGTAGCGTCGTGTTAATAATGATGTTGAACAGCTGATGTGAACAAAGCAGGACAAAGAGTTAGGAGACTTATTACAATAATATTCCTGATCAAGTTCAACGAAACATAACACACATCTTTGAGTGATGTGAAGGCCTCTCCCTGGAGTCGACATGTTTCATATCAGACAGACTGACTTTAAAAAAACAGTTTGGCTTCTATTCATCAGACAACTCTCTCCATCGTTGTCATGGCAGGTAAACTAAAACCATAATAACCCTGATAACAAAGAATGATCAATAACATCAAGTCAAGACAGACAACACCCACTAACTTTCACTGTTATACAATAAAGAGGTCATTATTGAGCAGTTTTACCCAAATTAACACTGTCCATGTTCAATATTTGAATAAATTCAAGTTTATTGTAGCCTTTGTCCTTACTGTAAACTGTTGACAAGTAGATATATGTTACAGTCAGCATTTTTACGTTTAATGAACGTTGTTTATACGTTTTTTAGACCACATTTAAACGTCTTTTGCAATAGTGGCTTTCAAATGAGAAATGTTGACAAAATGTACCAGTTATGATCCACCATAACAATAAACTGTGTTTACACTAAATAAGCAGAAAAAACTAAATAAAGCGTTTCCTGGTGAAATCTGGTTTAGACGTGAACGTTTTTCAACCAAACAATGTTTCTGTTGTCTTGTCTGAACTTTTCACCGCTATCTCTGGAATGTGATGTGACGTCATCTCATGGTTCTGCTGGTCTCCTCGGTGACTGACAGCGCACGCGGCCAGATGTGTCACGGGCAGTTCTGTTACCACGGTGACGGCCCTGACCGCGCCCACCTCCGGCGGGCGGTGGTTGTTCACAGACCGGAACCACAGACCGGAACCCTCCGGACTCTGACCGACAGGCAGCGACCTGCAGCGGGGACACGGAGCCAGACGTCCCGCCTCGAGGCTCACGGAGCACGGTAAGGACTCACAACCACAGACACACACAGACACACAGACACACACACAGACACACAACTACCGACAGTCTGCACCGCTGAAACTCACATGTGTCTCATTTCAGTCCAAACTAAACTCATCACAGAAACAGCGACTTGTTTTCTCTGTAAATCAGTTCAAACTCTGTTTATTGTGTTTGTAACAAGAAAGTTCAGATTTTGAACTGATTTCAGTGAAAATCTGCTGAAAGAAGTCAAACGTGTTAAAAACAAACTGAGTTTCTGTCTTTATTCTAATGCAGCTCATGTTGACATGTTTCTGATCGATCGGTTCCGATAGGAGATCAATAAAGATCAATAAAGTCTGATCGGAGTGACGGAGCTCGGCTCGGTCCAACACTGTGTGTCTGTGTGTGTGTCTGTCCCCGGTCAGCTGACCTGGGACCAGCTGACCGGGGACAGACGGTGTTTGTTCTGAGGTCAGAGGTCAGAGGTCAGCTGGTTCTGTTCTCTTATCGATCACTGATTGATCTGATCAGCTGTTCTAGGCTGCTTGCTTCAATCAATACTTGATTTGTTTGGAAATCAATCAATAAATAGTCTGATCTGATTAAAACAGACAAAAGAAGCTGTGATTTCATTCATGATAAGTTGTAACCATGGTTACTGTGGCGTAGCGCAAACTTAGATTTTGGATTACTCCTTTAATGGGATGCTTTTGGAAAACTAGGAATAAAAACATTCCTTCTCATCATCTGATGCTTTAAAATCTAAAGACATCATCAATGTTGGAACTGGATCCACCAAACTGGATCAGGATGATCCAGGTCCCAGTCCCAGTCCCAGTCCCAGTCCCAGTCCCAGGTCCCAGTCCCAGGTCCCAGTCCCAGTCCCAGTCCCAGTCCCAGTCCCAGGTCCCAGTCCCAGTCCCAGTCCCAGTCCCAGGTCCCAGTCCCAGGTCCCAGTCCCAGTCCCAGTCCCAGTCCCAGGTCCCAGTCCCAGTCCCAGTCCCAGTCCCAGTCCCAGTCCCAGTCCCAGGTCCCAGTCCCAGTCCCAGGTCCCAGTCCCAGTCCCAGTCCCAGGTCCCAGTCCCAGGTCCCAGTCCCAGTCCCAGTCCCAGTCCCAGTCCCAGGTCCCAGTCCCAGGTCCCAGTCCCAGTCCCAGTCCCAGTCCCAGTCCCAGTCCCAGGTCCCAGTCCCAGTCCCAGTCTCGGTCTCTGTGACCTCCAGTGACCTCTGTCTCCTCCATGTGTGTCCATGGGGTCAGGAGCTGAACAGGGACCAGGACTGAAGGGTTCAGTAGACCAGGTCTCAGTCAGAACCAGGTCTCGGTCAGAACCAGGTCTCGGTCAGAACCAGGTCTCGGTCAGAACCAGGTCTCAGTCAGAACCAGGTCTCGGTCAGAACCAGGTCTCGGTCAGAACCAGGTCCAGGGAGCAGAGCAGACTGAAGCAGGGCCATCGCCATGCCGACGGCCATCGCCACGGTCACAGGACCCGGTCTGTGCTGACTCAGACTGAAACCAGCAGGACTCAGCGAGTCCAGATCCACGTGAGACCAGCAGCAGCCGCTCACAAACAGGAAGTGACCTCGCTGACCTCAGGTTGTGAAATAAAAACCGCCAGTTGAGTGAAATCAACAAAGTGGGCGGAGCCTGAAACACGACGGTTCTGTGTTTTTTCTAACTTTGCTTTCTCTCTGATCTGTGCAGCGTCTCGTCGTCATGGCAGCAAAAGACAAATGGGGGGCGGTGAAGGAGCGTTTGACCGGAGGCCCCGCCCACGACCCCGACGCCGCGCTGGAGGCCAATCTGGAGAACGCCGACCCCGAGCTGTGCATCCGCCTCCTGCAGGTAGGAGAGAGAGGAACTATGGGATGCTGTTATCACTATGGTAACGCAGGTGCAGAAGCCTGTGGCCGACAATATGCAAACCAAGACTTGTTAAAGGGACAGTTCACCATTTAGTCAAACTGTCCCATCACCATAATCCCTATAGTCATAGCAGTAGGTTGGTTACCTTTAATTGTCGGTGCAAGCTATTTTTAGAACGGCGGAGCAGAGCCGTGAGCTGCTCAGAGCTACGCTACGGAGGCTCATTATGGGATGTCTTGGTGTTAGTATTGTCCGCTGCAGGCTTCCATAGCAGAGTCAGGTGGTCTACATGTCCCCCCCCCCCTGCAGGTTCCCAGCGTGGTGAACTACTCGGGTCTGCGGCGGCGGCTGGAGGCCAGCGAGCGGTCCTGGATGGTGCAGTTCCTGGAGCTGCGGGGCCTGGACCTGCTGATGGAGGCGCTGGAGCGGCTGTCGGGCCGCGGCTGCGCCCGCATCGCCGACGCCCTGCTGCAGCTCACCTGCGTCGGCTGCATCCGCGCCGTCATGAACTCCTCGGCCGGACTGCACTTCATCCTGGACCACGAGGGCTACGTCAGGACGCTGCTGCAGGGTGGGTGTCATGTCCCGTGTGTCATGTGACCCGTGTCCTCCTCCTGACACGTGACCTCCTCCTCCTGACACGTGACCTCCTCCTGACACGTGTCCTCCTCCTGACCCGTGACCTCCTCCTGACACGTGACCTCTTCCTGACACGTGACCTCCTCCTGACACGTGACCTCCTCCTGACACGTGACCTCCTCCTGACACGTGACCTCCTCCTGACACGTGACCTCCTCCTGACACGTGACCCGTGACCTCCTCCTGACACGTGTCCTCCTCCTGACCCGTGACCTCCTCCTGACACGTGACCTCCTCCTGACACGTGACCTCCTCCTGACACGTGACCTCCTCCTGACACGTGTCCTCCTCCTGACACGTGTCCTCCTCCTGACACGTGACCTCCTCCTGACACGTGACCTCCTCCTGACACGTGACCTCCTCCTCCTGACACGTGACCTCCTCCTGACACGTGACCTCCTCCTGACACGTGACCCGTGACCTCCTCCTGACACGTGACCTCCTCCTGACACGTGACACGTGACCTCCTCCTGACACGTGACCTCCTCCTGACACGTGACCTCCTCCTGACACGTGACCTCCTCCTGACACGTGACCTCCTCCTGACACGTGACCTCCTCCTGACACGTGTCCTCCTCCTGACACGTGTCCTCCTCCTGACACGTGACCTCCTCCTGACACGTGACCTCCTCCTGACACGTGTCCTCCTCCTCCTGACACGTGACCTCCTCCTGACACGTGTCCTCCTCCTGACACGTGACCTCCTCCTCCTGACCCGTGACCTCCTCCTGACCCGTGACCTCCTCCTGACACGTGACCTCCTCCTGACACGTGACCTCCTCCTGACACGTGACCTCCTCCTGACACGTGACCTCCTCCTGACACGTGACCTCCTGACACGTGACCTCCTCCTGACACGTGTCCTCCTCCTGACACGTGACCTCCTCCTGACACGTGACCCGTGACCTCCTCCTGACACGTGACCTCCTCCTGACACGTGACCTCCTCCTGACACGTGTCCTCCTCCTGACACGTGACCTCCTCCTCCTGACACGTGACCTCCTCCTGACACGTGACCTCCTCCTGACACGTGACCTCCTCCTGACACGTGACCCGTGACCTCCTCCTGACACGTGACCTCCTCCTGACCCGTGACCTCCTCCTGACACGTGACCTCCTCCTGACACGTGACCTCCTCCTGACACGTGACCTCCTCCTCCTGACACGTGACCTCCTCCTGACACGTGACCTCCTCCTCCTGACACGTGACCCGTGTCCTCCCGTGTGTCATGTGACCCGTGTCCTCCCGTGTCATGTGACCCGTGTCCTCCCGTGTGTCCTCAGCTCTGGACACGTCCAACGTCATGGTGAAGATGCAGGTGTTTGAACTGATGGCGGCTCTCGCTCTGTTCGCCCCTCGAGGACACGAGCTGGCGCTGGACGCCTTCGACAGCTACAAGGTACTGGTTCTACTGGTTCTAATGGTTCTACTGCTGGTTCTAATTGTTCTACTGCTGGTTCTAATTGTTCTACTGCTGGTTCTACTGCTGGTTCTACTGGTTCTAATGGTTCTACTGCTGGTTCTAATGGTTCTACTGCTGGTTCTAATGGTTCTACTGGTTCTACTGGTTCTACTGCTGGTTCTAATGGTTCTATTGGTTCTAATGGTTCTAATGGTTCTATTGGTTCTACTGGTTCTAATGGTTCTAATGGTTCTACTGGTTCTACTGGTTCTACTGCTGGTTCTAATGGTTCTAATGGTTCTAATGGTTCTACTGGTTCTACTGCTGGTTCTAATGGTTCTACTGCTGGTTCTACTGGTTCTACTGGTTCTACTGGTTCTATTGGTTCTAATGGTTCTAATGGTTCTACTGCTGGTTCTACTGCTGGTTCTAATGGTTCTACTGGTTCTACTGGTTCTACTGGTTCTACTGGTTCTATTGGTTCTAATGGTTCTAATGGTTCTACTGCTGGTTCTACTGCTGGTTCTAATGGTTCTACTGCTGGTTCTAATGGTTCTACTGCTGGTTCTAATGGTTCTAATGGTTCTACTGGTTCTACTGGTTCTACTGCTGGTTCTAATGGTTCTACTGCTGGTTCTAATGGTTCTACTGCTGGTTCTAATGGTTCTACTGCTGGTTCTAATGGTTCTAATGGTTCTACTGGTTCTAATGGTTCTACTGCTGGTTCTAATGGTTCTACTGGTTCTAATGGTTCTACTGGTTCTACTGCTGGTTCTATTGGTTCTACTGGTTCTATTGGTTCTACTGCTGGTTCTATTGGTTCTACTGCTGGTTCTATTGGTTCTACTGGTTCTATTGGTTCTACTGGTTCTACTGGTTCTATTGGTTCTACTGCTGGTTCTACTGCTGGTTCTACTGGTTCTAATGGTTCTACTGCTGGTTCTAATGGTTCTACTGCTGGTTCTAATGGTTCTACTGGTTCTATTGGTTCTTGTGTAAAACATCAAGCGTAGTGTTAGTCCTGTCAGGCCATGACATCAAGCTCTCATCTGCTCAGCGTCATCTCAGATCAGCTGAAGGATTTCTCTCCCTGCTGATGCCCTTCATGAGCCACCATGAGGGGCAGGACGGGCTCTTGTTGCCCCTCATGGTGGCTCATGAAGGGCAGGAAGGGCTCTTGTTGCCCCTCATGGTGGCTCATGAAGGGCAGGAAGGGCTCTTGTTGCCCCTCATGGTGGCTCATGAAGGGCAGGAAGGGGCTCTTCCTGCCCCAGAGCAGGGCGTCCCAGAACAGAATCGTACGCCAAATAAAACTTGTGGAAGTAATTAAATATGATGTGTTTCATTGGTCAGGAGGACGTTTGACTTTAGACTCGATAGTGTAGGAAACAGACAGAAGGTCAGAGGGCCATGTCCTTATGGAACCTGGTTCCACCTGGTTCCACCTGGTTCAGTTCCGGTCCCATTCCCAGTCCCAGTCCCAGTCCCAGTCCCAGTCCCAGTCCCAGTCCCAGTGGTAAGACCTGAGGAACCAGCAGGAACCGGTCAGAGGTGAGGTCAGTGTGTACCATGAGGGTGTGACTGCTGATAAGAGCCAGAACACCCTGGGTCATAATCAGGCGTCGGGGGGGGGGCCCGGGGGGGGCGGGGGGCGGGCCCCGGGGGGGCGGGGGGCGTGGCCCTGACAGGGCTGAGCGTCTATTGTCCTACGTGGTTAAACATTAACTGAATTTCAGATTTATTTATTTTTAAATGGAACAGTTCATATTAATGAACACTGGTGTAAATATGTGGCTCCCTCTGTCTGTGGTTCTAAAGGGTTCTAAACATAGATCTGTCTATGGTTCTAAAGGGTTCTAAACATAGATCTGTCTGTGGTTCTAAAGGGTTCTAAACATAGATCTGTCTGTGGTTCTAAACATAGATCTGTCTGTGGTTCTAAACATAGATCTGTCTGTGGTTCTAAAGGGTTCTAAACATAGATCTGTCTGTGGTTCTAAACATAGATCTGTCTGTGGTTCTAAAGGGTTCTAAACATAGATCTGTCTGTGGTTCTAAAGGGTTCTAAACATAGATCTGTCTGTGGTTCTAAAGGGTTCTAAACATAGATCTGTCTGTGGTTCTAAAGGGTTCTAAACATAGATCTGTCTGTGGTTCTAAAGGGTTCTAAACATAGATCTGTCTGTGGTTCTAAAGGGTTCTAAACATAGATCTGTCTATGGTTCTAAAGGGTTCTAAACATAGATCTGTCTGTGGTTCTAAACATAGATCTGTCTGTGGTTCTAAAGGGTTCTAAACATAGATCTGTCTGTGGTTCTAACGGGTTCTAAACATAGATCTGTCTGTGGTTCTAACGGGTTCTAAACATAGATCTGTCTGTGGTTCTAAAGGGTTCTAAACATAGATCTGTCTGTGGTTCTAAAGGGTTCTAAACATAGATCTGTCTGTGGTTCTAAAGGGTTCTAAACATAGATCTGTCTGTGGTTCTAAAGGGTTCTAAACATAGATCTGTCTGTGGTTCTAAAGGGTTCTAAACATAGATGTGTCTGTGGTTCTAAAGGGTTCTAAACATAGATGTGTCTGTGGTTCTAAAGGGTTCTAAACATAGATGTGTCTGTGGTTCTAAAGGGTTCTAAACATAGATGTGTCTGTGGTTCTAAAGGGTTCTAAACATAGATGTGTCTGTGGTTCTAAAGGGTTCTAAACATAGATGTGTCTGTGGTTCTAAAGGGTTCTAAACATAGATGTGTCTGTGGTTCTAAAGGGTTCTAAACATAGATGTGTCTGTGGTTCTAAAGGGTTCTAAACATAGATCTGTCTGTGGTTCTAAAGGGTTCTAAACATTGTGTTGTTGTTGTGTTGTTGTTGTTGTTGTGTTGTTGATTGTGTTGTTGTTGTTGTTGTATTGTTGTTGTTGTTGTTGTATTGTTGTTGTTGTGTTGTTGTTGTTGATTGTGTTGTTGTTGTTGTGTTGTTGTTGTGTTCTTGTTGTTGTTGTGTTGTTGTTGTGTTGTTGATTGTGTTGTTGTTGTTGTTGTGTTGTTGTTGTGTTGTTGTTGTTGTTGTGTTGTCTATTGTGTTGTTGATTGTGTTGTTGTTGTGTTCTTGTTGTTGTTGTGTTGTTGTGTTGTTGTTGTTGTGTTGTTGATTGTGTTGTTGTTGTTGTTGTGTTGTTGATTGTGTTGTTGTTGTTGTTGTTGTGTTGTTGTTGTTGTTGTGTTGTTGTGTTGTTGTGTTGTTGTGTTGTTGTTGTTGTTGTTGTTGTTGTGTTGTTGTTGTTGTGTTGTTGTTGTTGTGTTGTTGTTGTTGTGTTGTTGTTGTTGTTGTTGTTGTTGTTGTGTTGTTGTTGTTGTTGTTGTTGTTGTTGTTGTGTTGTTGTTGTTGTGTTGTTGTGTTGTTGTTGTTGTGTTGTCTATTGTGTTGTTGTGTGTCTCAGAGCGTGAAGAAGCAGCAGTACCGCTTCAGCGTGCTGATGGCGGAGCTGCACGCCACCGACAACGTGGCGTACATGGCGGCGCTGATGGGCGTGGTCAACGTGCTGCTGTTTGGCGAGGAGGAGCTGAGGAGGCGGAGCCGGCTGAGGCAGGAGTTCATCGGTACACCGCCGCCGTGGCAACGGCAGCCGTCCGTCTCTGGGATGAAATTATGGCACAGGTTGAAATTATGGGATGTTACCTTGTCACTGTCGTTGCAGGACTGCAGATCCTGGACCTGCTGCCCAGACTCAGGTACACGGCTCACCTTCCTCCACCCCATCATAACTGTCTCCTCTGTCGCCATGGAGACGGAGGACTGGTATCAGTTATTGGTGGTTGTCTCCTGTCTCCATGGAGACGGAGGACCGGTATCAGTTATCGATCGTTGTCCCCTGTCTCCATGGAGACGGAGGACTGGTATCAGTTATTGATGGTTGTCCCCTGTCTCCAGGGAGACGGAGGACCAGGACCTGAACGTCCAGTGTGATGCGTTCGAGGAGTCTCTGACGGAGGACGAGGAGGAGACGAGGAGACTGTACGGAGGAGACATGGACATGAGCAGCCACCAGGAGGTCTTCACCTCCGTCCTCACCAAGGTCCCTGCTCCTCCTCCTCCTGTCTGACCTCTGACCTCTGACCCCCCCCCCCTCCTCCTGTCTGACCTCTGACCCCCCACCCCCCCCCCTGTCTGACCCCTGACCTCTGACCCCTCCCCCTCCTCCTCCCCCTTTCTGACCTCTGACCCCTTTCCCCCCCCCCCCCCCCCTCCTCCTGTCTGACCCCTGACCTCTGACCCCCCCCTCCCCCCTGCAGGTGTCCAGCTGTCCGTCCTCTGTCCAGCTGCTGTCCATGCTGCAGGCGCTGCTGCTGGTGGACCCGTGGTGTGCGGCGGTCTGGACGGCGTTGGAGCAGCTGGTGGAGCGCGCCGTGCTGCTGGCTCAGGACCGTGAGTCTACACGTCTACAGGTTATTGATTATTGGTGATTGATCGGCCGTGATGTCATCGATGATGCAGACGATGTCTCTGTGTCTCCTGGCAGCTGACCTGGACTCTGTCTCCTGTGTTCTGGAGAGGCTCCTCCCCCAGAAGCCCCTCTCGGCCAATCACAGGGTCCGGACCGTCGACCGGGCGGTGCAGACCCGGCTGCCTGACGGTCCCACCGGCCAATCAGGGCCGGCCGAGTCGCAAGCTCCTCCCACTTCCACCTCACCTGAGATGAAGGCCACGCCCCCTCCCTTACCTGGTATGGGAGCCCCTCCCCCTCCCCCCCCTCCTCCCTTACCTGGTATGGGAGCCCCTCCCCCTCCTCCCCCTCCCCCCCCTCCTCCCTTACCTGGTATGGGAGCCCCTCCCCCTCCCCCTCCTCCTCCCTTACCTGGTATGGGAGCCCCTCCCCCTCCCCCTCCCCCCCCTCCTCCCTTACCTGGTATGGGAGCCCCTCCCCCTCCCCCCCCTCCTCCAGGTGACATCATCATGGCGCAGGCGGTTCAGGGTCTGGGCAGGTCATTTTACGGCGCCCCCCCCCCCACCAGCCCCGCCCCCTGCCCCACCCTGCGCATGAAGAAGCTGAACTGGCAGAAGCTCCCGACCCGGGCACTGACAGGTCAGTGAAGTGGTCTAGACCAGGTCCTAAGTGATCTAGACCAGGTCCTAAGTGGTCTAGACCAGGTCCTAAGTGGTCTAGACCAGGTCCTAAGTGGTCTAGACCAGGTCCTAAGTGGTCTATAGTCATAGCAGAAGGTTCATTGGTGCAAGCTGTTTTTAGATCGGCGGAGCAGAGCCGTGAGCTGCTGAGTTGACAACTAAACACACAATCCAACAACTTCCTGCCCCGCCCATCTCAACACAACATGCACCGATAGTAGGAGGATCTGAATAAATGTTGAACTGTCCCTTTAACCTGCTGTGGTCCTGGTCCAGGACCCGGTCTAGAACTGGTCCTGGTCCAGGAGCCTGGTGGAGTTAACCCACTGTGGTCTGTCCCAGCTCACCAGTCCATGTGGACCTCGACCTGCTCGGACTCTGTGGAACCAGATTACTGCAGCATCGAGCAGCTGTTCAGCCTCCCGCCCACCGAGACCAGGACCAGGACCAGGACCAGGACCAGGACCGAGCCCAAGGAGGTCCGGCTCAGAACCACCGGCTGATTGATCCTCATCAACCAATCAATAATCAATGAAGCGACCAATCAGCAGCTGTCGTGTCCTCCACAGATTTCCTTCATCGACGCCAAGAAGAGCCTGAACCTCAACATCTTCCTCAAGCAGTTCAGATGGTACCAGCTCTGAGCCAATAGGAACACACCGCTGTGATGACATCACACTCACCTGTCCCTCACCTGTCCCTCACCTGTCCCTCACCTGTGTGTCTCCTCCAGTTCCCATGAGGACTTTGTGTCTCTGATCCGGAGCGGAGACCGATCCAAGTTTGACGTTGAGGTTCTGAAGCAGTTGATCAAACTGTTGCCAGAGAAACACGAGGTCTCACCTGTCCCACCTGTCCCTCACCTGTCCCACCTGTCCCACCTGTCCCTCACCTGTCCCTCACCTGTCCCACCTGTCCCTCACCTGTCCCACCTGTCCCTCACCTGTCCCACCTGTCCCTCACCTGTCCCACCAGTCTCACCTGTCCCACCTGTCTCCTGTCCCTCACCTGTGTCTCACCTGTCCCTCACCTGTCCCACCTGTCTCACCTGTCCCTCACCTGTCCCTCACCTGTCCCTCACCTGTCCCACCTGTCCCTCACCTGTCCCACCTGTCTCCTGTCCCTCACCTGTCCCTCACCTGTCCCTCACCTGTCCCACCTGTCCCACCTGTCCCACCTGTCCCTGACGTGTCCCACCTGTCCCTCACCTGTCCCACCAGTCTCACCTGTCCCACCTGTCTCCTGTCCCTCACCTGTGTCTCACCTGTCCCTCACCTGTCCCACCTGTCTCACCTGTCCCTCACCTGTCCCACCTGTCCCTCACCTGTGTCACCTGTCCCACCTGTCCCTCACCTGTGTCACCTGTCCCACCAGTCTCACCTGTCCCACCTGTCCCACCTGTCACTCACCTGTCCCACCTGTCCCTCACCTGTGTCTCACCTGTGTCTCACCTGTCCCACCTGTCTCCTGTCCCTCACCTGTCCCTCACCTGTCCCACCTGTCTCACCTGTCCCACCTGTCCCTCACCTGTCCTCTTGTCTCACCTGTCCTCTTGTCCTCTGGTCTCACCTGTCTCTTCACCTGTCCTCTTGTTGTCTCACCTGTCTCTTCACCTGTCCTCTTGTTAATAAATAATAATTTTATTTGTAGAGCACCTTTCAAAACAAAGTTACAAGGTGCTTAACAATAAAACAAATGGTGCAAATTTAAAATACACAACAACAAAGTGACATTAAAATACAGGAATACAAGATTAAAATTAAAACAACAATAATAAAAGAACATCAGTTTAAGAAGGCCAAACGATAAAAGTGAGTTTTGAGAAGTGACTTAAAAGAGGACACTGCGTCTGCCTGCCTGAGATCCCCAGGCAGGGCATTCACCTGGGCTCTTGTCCTCTGGTCTCACACGGTCCCCTCTAGTGATCAAGCGTGTTTAGGAA
This sequence comes from Decapterus maruadsi, assembly GCA_030347415.2. Classification (NCBI taxonomy): domain Eukaryota; kingdom Metazoa; phylum Chordata; class Actinopteri; order Carangiformes; family Carangidae; genus Decapterus; species Decapterus maruadsi. Next base: position 26,432,534 of record CM064891.1, read on the forward strand.
CATCAGGAGGGCCCTCACCAGAGGACCTCAGGCTCGGTCCGGCTCATAGGGGGTCAGCATGTCTACAATATAGGCAGGAGCCAGACCGTTTAAGGCCTTAAAAACAAGCAGTAAAATCTTAAAATCAATTCTAAAACTCACAGGTAACCAATGAAGAGCAGCAAGGACTGGTGTGATGTGTCCTTCTTTTGGTACCTGTTAAAAACCTGGCTGCTGCATTTTGGACTAATTGTAGTCTTTGAATGTTCACTTGCTCATACCAGAGTACAGGGCGTTACAATAATCTAATCTGGAAAAAATGAAGGCATGGATGACCTTTTCTAAGTCAGTATGAGAAAGGAAGGGTTTGATTTTAGTTAATTGTCTCAACTGTGAGTAACAGGACTGCAGCACCTTGGTAACCTGAGTGTCAAATGAGAGCTCGGAATCAAAGATGACACCCAGGTTACGGGCCTCTTTGTGGACACTGTTAGACAGAACACCCAGACTCAAGAGAGAGATACAGTGTTCTTGTTGTCTCAGCAGGGGCTCTTCAATGAGCACTTCTGATTTTGAGTCATTCAGCTGCAAAGAGTTGCTGGACATCCATTTTTTGATGTCTCGAGACCTGTCCTCTTGTTGACTATCGGAACAGCCAGGTTTCAACGGGACATACAGCTGGGTGTCATCAGCATAACAATGAAAATTGACATCATACTTCTCAATAATTTTACCAAGGGGTAGGATGTAGATAGTAAATAGGAGGGGTCCTAAAATGGTCCTCCCCTGTCGGGACCCCTTCACGAGAGTCCTCTTGAGCCCTAGAGGAGGAGGAGTCCCCAAGCATGACAGAGAAGGACCTATTGGAAAGGTCTTCAAGTCCTCTTGTCGAGTCGCCACATCACTAATCCCAACCAAATTTTTCAGACAGCTGATCAAGACATCATGATCCACCGTGTCGAAAGCTGAGCTGAGGTCAAGAAGAATTAAAATCTTGTTGTCTGACCTGAGTCACTTGTGAGCAGTAGGTCATTAGAAACCTTGACCAAGGCTGTCTCTGTACTATGTCCTCTTGAAGTCCAGATTGGAATTTTTCAAAGAGCTGATAATTGTTCATAAAAGAAATGTGCGTAAAAACATTTTTTTCTAAAATCTTAGATAAGAAAGGGAGCTTTGAAATAGGTCTAAAAGTACTTAAAACAGAAGGATCAAGGGATGGCTTCTTTAAAAGAGGGTGGACGATAGCGTGTTTAAAATGTGATGGGAAAATGCCTGAGGTCACTGTCCTTTATAATGGCTAAAATGTCCGGACCAACCGTCTGAAAGACTGATTTTAAAAACCAGGTAGGAATGACGTCAGAGGAGCAAGTGGAGGATTTGGAAAGTGCAACAGTCTCAGAGTTGAGAGAGTGATTTCAGAGAAATGAGTGAGAGTGGAGGTTGGACAGTAGACATCAGGAGACATCCTAGCATTGGAACTGAACTGTTGCCGGATCATGGATATTTTGTCACTGAAGTAGTTTAAAAAATGTTCACATTTCTCTGGAGAAGAATCATCTGGCTGGTTGGGAGGGGGGGCAATAACAGAGTTTATTGTTTTAAATAGAATTTTGGGGTTTCCTCTTTGTTCGGCAATAAGGTTGGAAAAGTAGTTGTTTCTTGCCATTTTGACTGAGTGCTGATATTCAGCCATAAGATGTTTTGTTGTCTCACCTGTCTCTTTACCTGTCCTCTTGTTGTCTCACCTGTCTCTTCACCTGTCCTCTTGTCTCACCTGTCTCTTCACCTGTCCTCTTGTCCTCTGGTCTCACCTGTCTCTTCACCTGTCCTCTTGTTGTCTCACCTGTCTCTTCACCTGTCCTCTTGTCCTCTTGTCTCACCTGTCTCTTCACCTGTCCTCTTGTTGTCTCACCTGTCTCTTCACCTGTCCTCTTGTTGTCTCACCTGTCTCTTCACCTGTCCTCTTGTTGTCTCACCTGTCTCTTCACCTGTCCTCTTGTCCTCTGGTCTCATCTGTCCTCTTGTTGTCTCACCTGTCTCTTCACCTGTCCTCTTGTCTCACCTGTCTCTTCACCTGTCCTCTTGTCCTCTGGTCTCACCTGTCCGTCCCCAGGTGGAGAACCTGAAGTCCCACCAGGCAGACCGGGACAAGTTGGCCTCAGTGGACCAGTTCTACCTGCAGCTGCTGGACGTCCCCAGGTAGGAGGACGGACTCACCTGTGGACACACTGTCTGACTGAGTCTGCTTCACTGACTGCGTCTGTGTGTGTCTGTGGTTGTGTGTCTGTGTGTGTGTAGCTACTCCCTGAGGATCCAGTGCATGTTGCTGTGTGAGGAGAGCAGGTGTGCGTTGGAGACTCTGACGCCCAAAGCTGAAGTTCTGGACCGAGCCTGTCAGAGTGAGTACACAACCACAGACACACAACAGACACACAACCACAGACACACAACAGACACACAACCACGGACACACAACCACAGACACACAACAGACACACAACCACGGACACACAACCACGGACACACAACCACAGACACACAACCACAGACACACAACAGACACACAACCACAGACACACAACCACAGACACACAACCACGGACACACAACCACGGACACACAACCACAGACACACAACCACAGACACACAACCACAGACACACAACAGACACACAACCACGGACACACACCCACAGACACACAACCACAGACACACAACAGACACACAACCACGGACACACACAAGAGACACACAACCACAGACACACAACCACGGACACACAACCACGGACACACAACCACAGACACGCAACAGACACACAACCACGGACACACAACCACGGACACACAACCACGGACACACAACCACAGACACACAACAGACACACAACCACGGACACACAACCACAGACACACAACAGACACACAACCACAGACACACAACCACAGACACACAACAGACACACAACCACAGACACACAACAGACACACAACCACAGACACACAACCACGGACACACAACCACAGACACACAACCACAGACACACAACCACAGACACACAACCACAGACACACAACCACGGACACACAACCACAGACACACAACCACGGACACACAACCACAGACACGCAACAGACACACAACCACAGACACACAACCACGGACACACAACCACAGACACACAACCACGGACACACAACCACAGACACGCAACAGACACACAACCACAGACACACAACAGACACACAACCACAGACACACAACCACGGACACACAACCACAGACACGCAACAGACACACAACCACAGACACACAACAGACACACAACCACAGACACACAACCACAGACACACAACCACGGACACACAACCACAGACACACAACCACAGACACACAACCACGGACACACAACCACGGACACACAACCACAGACACACAACCACGGACACACAACCACAGACACACAACCACGGACACACAACCACAGACACACAACCACGGACACACAACCACAGACACACAACAGACACACAACCACAGACACACAACCACAGACACACAACCACAGACACACAACCACAGACACACAACCACAGACACACAACCACAGACACACAACCACAGACACAACAGACACACAACCACAGACACACAACCACGGACACACAACAGACACACAACCACAGACACACAACCACGGACACACAACCACAGACACACAACCACAGACACACAACCACAGACACACAACCACAGACACACAACCACAGTTTTTGTTGTTGTTGTTGTTGGTTGTTGTGTTGATGTTGTTGTTGTTGTGTTGACACACAACCACAGACACACAACAGACACACAACAGACACACAACCACAGACACACAGACCAGTTTTATGAATAACAACAGAACTGACACTGGTTCATCTGATCCTTCTCTTGTGGTGTTGTTGTTGTTGTTGTGTTGATGTTGTGTTGTTGTTGTGCTGTTGTTGTGTTGATGTTGTTGTTGTCGTTGTTTTTGTTGATGTTGTGTTGATGTTGTTGTTGTTGTTGTTGTTGTTGTTGTTGTGTTGATGTTGTTGTTGTTGTTGTTGTTGTTGTTGTGTTGATGTTGTTGTTGTTGTGTTGTTGTTGTTGTTGTGTTGATGTTGTTGTTGTTGTTGTGTTGTTGTTGCTGTTGTGTTGATGTTGTGTTGTTGTTGTGTTGTTGTTCCAGGTGTGAGGGAGAGCACTCGTCTGCCGAGCTTCTGTAAACTCATCCTGAGCGTCGGAAACTTCCTCAACTACGTGAGTCAGACCCATGTTCATGAACTGGTGTTCTACTGACGTTCTACTGTCGTTCTACTGGTGTTCTACTGTTGTTCTACTGACGTTCTATTGGTGTTCTACTGACGTTCTACTGACGTTCTACTGACGTTCTACTGGTGTTCTACTGGTGTTCTACTGGTGTTCTACTGGTGTTCTACTGATGTTCTACTGATGTTCTACTGACGTTCTACTGGCGTTCTACTGACGTTCTACTGGTGTTCTACTGGTGTTCTACTGGTGTTCTACTGATGTTCTACTGATGTTCTACTGACGTTCTACTGGTGTTCTACTGGTGTTCTACTGACGTTCTACTGGTGTTCTACTGGTGTTCTACTGGTGTTCTACTGGTGTTCTACTGACGTTCTACTGACATTCTACTGGTGTTCTATTGGTGTTCTACTGACGTTCTACTGACATTCTACTGGTGTTCTATTGGTGTTCTACTGACGTTCTACTGACATTCTACTGGTGTTCTATTGGTGTTCTACTGACATTCTACTGGTGTTCTATTGGTGTTCTACTGACGTTCTACTGACATTCTACTGGTGTTCTATTGGTGTTCTACTGACATTCTACTGGTGTTCTACTGACGTTCTACTGATGTTCTACTGACGTTCTACTGACGTTCTACTGGTGTTCTATTGACGTTCTACTGTCGTTCTACTGGTGTTCTATTGACGTTCTACTGATGTTCTACTGTTGTTCTACTGATGTTCTACTGACGTTCTATTGACATTCTACTGTCGTTCTACTGGTGTTCTATTGGTGTTCTACTGACATTCTACTGGTGTTCTACTGACGTTCTACTAATGTTCTACTGACATTCTACTGGTGTTCTATTGGTGTTCTACTGATGTTCTACTGGTGTTCTACTGACTTTGACACCACGTGTTCTGTGTTCTGTGTGTCAGGGAACCCACACAGGGAACGCTGAGGGTTTTAAGATCAGCACGCTGCTCAAACTGACGGAGACCAAGGCCAACCAGTCCAGGATCACGCTGCTGCACCACATCCTGCAGGTACCACTAGAACCACACCAGAACCACACTAGAACCACACCAGAACCACACTAGAACCACACCAGAACCACACTAGAACCACACTAGAACCACACTAGAACCACACCAGAACCACTGCTGATAGACCTGTATGTTCTGACGTTCTTGGTGTGGTCAACAGGAGGTGGAGGAGAACCACCCCGACCTGCTCAACCTGCCAGACGACTTGGAGATCTGTGAGAAGGCTGCTGGGTGAGCTGGAACCAGATAGAACAGGTTCTCTTAGTTCCCTGACCCGAGGAACCCAGAACGACAGCGACGCTCAGGGTTCTGTGGTGGAACCTCAACGTCCTCTGTCAGGAGACATTCTCTAAACTAACAGTGTTGTGTGAGGTGTAATAACCTGTGTTCCTGTGGAACCGACAGCAGAACCTGAGGAACAGGAACCAACTGTCCGTCTGTTGCAGGTTCAACATGGAGTCGATCCAGTCTGAGGTCAGCACCCTGATCAGACAGCTGAAGACCACCGAGACCAGAGTCTGCTCCTCAGCCCAGGACCTGCAGCAGCAGTACCTGTCCACCATACAGGTAAGACCGCAGGCTCCGCCCCCTGCAGGTAGACAGCAGGCTCCGCCCCCTGCAGGTAGACAGCAGGCTCCGCCCCTACAGGTGCAGCAGGCTCCGCCCCCTACAGGTGCAGCAGGCTCCGCCCCCTGCAGGTAGACAGCAGGCTCCGCCCCTACAGGTGCAGCAGGCTCCGCCCCCTGCAGGTAGACAGCAGGCTCCGCTCCCTACAGGTAGACAGCAGGCTCCACCCCCTGCAGGTAGACAGCAGGCTCCGCCCCCTACAGGTGCAGCAGGCTCCGCCCCCTACAGGTGCAGCAGGCTCCGCCCCCTACAGGTAGACAGCAGGCTCCGCCCCCTACAGGTGCAGCAGGCTCCGCCCCCTACAGGTAGACAGCAGGCTCCGCCCCCTACAGGTGGACGTCCTCACTGAGTGGAGGGTGCTCACCTGTCTTCTTCTTCTGTGGTGTCCTCCCTCCAGGAGAGCCTGCGGTCCTGCGAGCAGCTGCAGCAGCTGTTGTCCTCGCTGGAGGACAGGAGGACACACCTGTCCACCTACCTGTGTGAAGACAGCGCCTCCTTCTCCCTCGACGAGCTCTTCGCCACCATCAAGACCTTCAGAGGCCTGTTCCTCCGAGCCATCAAGGTCAGCCAATCACAGGGCGGCACAGCCAGCAGCCAATCAGAGAGCAGAGTCAAGGCCTCCACGCAGTCCGTGTGGTCGGACGGTGAGTCTCACGCTGAGCCGTGTCTTCCAGGAGAACGGGAGTCGCCGGGAGCAGGAGAGGAGGAGGAAGCAGCAGGAGGAGGACCGGAAGCTCAGAGGAGACACCAGGATCCGTGAGTCCAGCTCAGGTTCCTGTAGACCAGAGTCTAGACCAGGTTCCTGTAGACCAGAGTCTGGACCAGGTTCCTGTAGACCAGAGTCTGGACCAGGTTCCTGTAGACCAGAGTCTGGACCAGCAGCCGGTCTGGTCCAGACTCTGTCCTCTGTTGTCTCCAGTCAGGAAGGACGTGTCCCACCAGGACGGCGGCGGCTGCATCATCGACAACCTGCTGGCTGAGATCAGGAAGGGCCACAACCTGAAGAAGACCAGACCCCGATCCGAGAGGGGCGGCAGAGGTCCAGGTGAGAACCCGGTCCACCTGGTCCTGGTGCCAGATCCCAGACCGGTCTGTCTCTGACTGTCCTGCTGTCCTCAGATCATCCAGGGGTCATCCAGAGGTCAGCCGCCGTGGACCGGCCAGAACCAGACCCTGTCCCGGTTCCTACTGATCCACCTGCAGGAACCGGTCCAGAACCAGACCCTGTCCCGGTTCCTACTGATCCACCTGCAGGAACCGGTCCAGAACCAGACCCTGTCCCGGTTCCTACTGATCCACCTGCAGCAACCGGTCCAGAACCAGGCCCTGTCCCGGTTCCCACCGATCCACCTGCAGGAACCGGTCCAGGACCAGACCCTGTCCCGGTTCCTACCGATCCACCTGCAGGAACCGGTCCAGAACCAGGGTCAGGCAAGACCGACGGCGTCGCCACGGAGACCGGAGAGAGGGACCCGAGCCAGACCATAGTCCTGGACCCGGAGCTGCACTCTGGTCCTGGCAGACCTGCAAAGTCCAGCAGGTCTGGGACCAGGTGTGTCTCCCACTGAGGTGAGTGCTGCCCTCAGCTCCGTCTCTCAGGTTCAGTCCAGGTGTTCCTACTCATGTTTCTTCTTCTGTGTTTCCTGTCCAGGTGGACGGATGAGGACTCGTTTCCACGGCAACAGGACTGAGTCTGTCCTCGTGAAACGTGATAAATAAAGAGTCAGTGCTTTTAAAGGTTTTTGTGTCTTTGTCAGAAACATCGTCACCACATCTGGATCTTTATTTATTATTTGTTACAAACTCCTGGAATCAACAGGAAGTAGAAGTCGATATAAATAATAAATAATATTATTATTAAAATAAAAGAATCAAATAAGATCAAAGAGAAAAACGTTTCCTTCCTGTTTGAACTTATGACGTCACAGTGAGAACATTATTATTACATCATCAGTCGTTATGGGCGTTGTCATGACAACCTGGCCCTCCAGTGAGACACAGAACTGACGGCCTTTAAGCAGCGAGGTGACGTCATCCCTCCCTCACGTGACGACAACAAAGAGCAGGGATTGGTCAGTGAAAAAGAAAAACTTTATTAACAATTAATACAAAACAATACTGTTGAGCCAGCGGGAAGTATAAATATACAAAGAGTGTAGAAGTATTGTGTATTAAAAATGCATCGAGGTAAAGAAAATATATGACTGTGATTAAATCCAAAATAAAGTTTGTTTTTAAAGCCTTTGATGTCGCTGCTGTATCGATAAACTGAACGTCCACTTATCTTTTCAGTAACATTTTGTACATTCAACCAAAACATTTGACAATATAAACAGTGAAAACATAAATGTGCAATAGATTCATCACAAGCCACAGAAATGACGAGACTATTCAATATTTAAATCTTTCTCCTGTTTTCTTTCTGGATATATTCCCTGTATGACTGTAAAGATCTCATTGTTTAGACTAAAGATCAACCACATTCTGCTGTGAACCTGCAGCAGGTCGATCAGCTGAACGGAGTTAACCCACCGACAGCGGAAGTCACCCTGCCTTCACAATAAGAGCACCGAACCTAGAAATGTGAGCGATGCGCGTTGAGGTTTTTAATGCGGAGGCTCTTATTTTGAAGGCCGGGTCCGGGCGCTTCCTGCGTCGCGGTCGTTAACGCGTTGCGTCTTGACGCAGCGGGTGGCAGCTGGTGCGTCAGGAGGAGACGGCGGAGAGAGAGAGATGCCATAGCAGCAGCAGCAGCATCCTCAGCATCCTCATCCTCCTCATCCTCCTCATCCTCCTCATCCTCCTCCCGCCGGAACCAGCCGAACAGAACCGAGTCCAGTCTGATGCTCTGTCCGCCTCGCGGCGCCGCAGCCCCGGATTCAGCGGTCGGAGCGGAGCGGAGCAGCAGCAGCATCTGGAGCAGAGGTAGGGGGAGGGGGGGGGGGGCAGGGCGTGGGGGGGGGGAGCGAGGACCGGACTGTCTCCATGTCCGTCTCTGTCTGTCTGTCTGTCTGTCTGACGTCATCCTCCGGAGCCGGAGCTTCTCCCCGGAGGATGACAGCAGCTCTGCCCGGCTGGAGGCGCCTCTCCTCCGGCCTGCAGCCGCGGAGGAGGCGCTGGAGCCCGGTGGGAAATCTGTGTGTGTGTGTGTGTGTGTGTGTGTGTGTGTGTGTGTGCGTGTGTGCGTGTGTGCGTGTGTGTGTGCGTGCGCGCGCGCGTCATGGGCGTGGCTCGGTTCAGGTGAAACGGTGATGATGTCATAGATCTCCAAGGACACCGTCAGAGTGACATGTGACGTCACGTGATCAGTGACGAGGGGGAAACGGATTAGATGACGTCACAGATTTCATTGATTAACTGATTATTTATTAATTAATTATTGAACGTGACAAACACCTGTCACCGCGTCTCCATGGAGACGGGCTTCCTGAATCATCAGTTATCAATACAAGACTCACAGCTGATCTCCTGGTCCTGGTCCTGGTCCTGGTCCTGGTCTTGGTCTTGGTTCAGGTCCTGGTCCTGGTCCTGGTCCTGGTCTTGGTCTTGGTTCAGGTCCTGGTCCTGGTCCCTGACTCTCTGTCTGTCCTCCATTTCCCAGGATGCTCTGGGGTTTCCCTGGCGACCAGTGAAGATGAGTGTGACATCATGGTTCCTGGTGAGCAGCTCTGGGACTCGACACCGACTCCCCAGGGAGATGATCTTCGTTGGACGGGAGGACTGTGAGCTGATGCTGCAGGTGAGACGGACAGGACAGGTGAGACAGAGGACAGGTGAGACAGAGAGGACAGGTGAGACAGGTGAGACAGAGGACAGGTGAGACAGAGGACAGGTGAGACAGAGAGGACAGGTGAGACAGAGAGGACAGGTGAGACAGAGGACAGGTGAGACAGAGAGGACAGGTGAGACAGGTGAGACAGAGGACAGGTGAGACAGAGGACAGGTGAGACAGAGAGGACAGGTGAGACAGGTGAGACAGAGGACAGGTGAGACAGAGAGGACAGGTGAGACAGAGAGGACAGGTGAGACAGAGAGGACAGGTGAGACAAAGAGGACAGGTGAGACAGAGGACAGGTGAGACAGAGAGGACAGGTGAGACAGAGAGGACAGGTGAGACAGAGAGGACAGGTGAGACAGAGAGGACAGGTGAGACAGAGGACAGGTGAGACAGAGAGGACAGGTGAGACAGAGAGGACAGGTGAGACAGAGAGGACAGGTGAGACAGAGGACAGGTGAGACAGAGAGGACAGGTGAGACAGAGAGGACAGGTGAGACAGAGAGGACAGGTGAGACAGAGAGGACAGGTGAGACAGGTGAGACAGAGGACAGGTGAGACAGAGAGGACAGGTGAGACAGAGAGGACAGGTGAGACAGAGGACAGGTGAGACAGAGGACAGGTGAGACAGAGAGGACAGGTGAGACAGGTGAGACAGAGGACAGGTGAGACAGAGGACAGGTGAGACACAGAGGACAGGTGAGACAGAGGACAGGTGAGACAGAGAGGACAGGTGAGACAGGTGAGACAGAGGACAGGTGAGACAGAGGACAGGTGAGACAGAGAGGACAGGTGAGACAGGTGAGACAGAGGACAGGTGAGACAGAGAGGACAGGTGAGACAGAGAGGACAGGTGAGACAGAGAGGACAGGTGAGACAGAGAGGACAGGTGAGACAGAGGACAGGTGAGACAGAGAGGACAGGTGAGACAGGAGAGGACAGGTGAGACAGAGGACAGGTGAGACAGAGAGGACAGGTGAGACAAAGAGGACAGGTGAGACAGAGAGGACAGGTGAGACAGAGAGGACAGGTGAGACAGAGAGGACAGGTGAGACAGAGGACAGGTGAGACAGAGAGGACAGGTGAGACAGAGAGGACAGGTGAGACAGAGAGGACAGGTGAGACAGAGAGGACAGGTGAGACAGAGGACAGGTGAGACAGAGAGGACAGGTGAGACAGAGAGGACAGGTGAGACAGAGAGGACAGGTGAGACAGAGGACAGGTGAGACAGAGAGGACAGGTGAGACAGAGAGGACAGGTGAGACAGAGGACAGGTGAGACAGAGAGGACAGGTGAGACAGAGAGGACAGAGAGGACAGGTGAGACAGAGGACAGGTGAGACAGAGAGGACAGGTGAGACAGAGAGGACAGAGAGGACAGGTGAGACAGAGAGGACAGGTGAGACAGAGAGGACAGGTGAGACAGAGGACAGGTGAGACAGAGAGGACAGGTGAGACAGAGGACAGGTGAGACAGAGAGGACAGGTGAGACAGAGAGGACAGGTGAGACAGAGAGGACAGGTGAGACAGAGAGGACAGGTGAGACAGAGAGGACAGAGAGGACAGGTGAGACAGAGGACAGGTGAGACAGAGAGGACAGGTGAGACAGAGGACAGGTGAGACAGAGAGGACAGGTGAGACAGAGAGGACAGGTGAGACAGAGAGGACAGAGAGGACAGGTGAGACAGAGGACAGGTGAGACAGAGAGGACAGGTGAGACAGAGAGGACAGGTGAGACAGAGAGGACAGAGAGGACAGGTGAGACAGAGAGGACAGGTGAGACAGAGAGGACAGGTGAGACAGAGGACAGGTGAGACAGAGGACAGGTGAGACAGAGAGGACAGAGAGGACAGGTGAGACAGAGAGGACAGGTGAGACAGAGGACAGGTGAGACAGAGAGGACAGGTGAGACAGAGAGGACAGGTGAGACAGAGGACAGGTGAGACAGAGAGGACAGGTGAGACAGAGAGGACAGGTGAGACAGAGAGGACAGAGAGGACAGGTGAGACAGAGGACAGGTGAGACAGAGAGGACAGGTGAGACAGAGAGGACAGGTGAGACAGAGAGGACAGGTGAGACAGAGAGGACAGGTGAGACAGAGGACAGGTGAGACAGAGAGGACAGGTGAGACAGAGAGGACAGGTGAGACAGAGAGGACAGGTGAGACAGAGAGGACAGGTGAGACAGAGAGGACAGGTGAGACAGAGAGGACAGGTGAGACAGGTGAGACAGAGGACAGGTGAGACAGAGAGGACAGGTGAGACAGAGAGGACAGGTGAGACAGAGAGGACAGGTGAGACAGAGAGGACAGGTGAGACAGAGGACAGGTGAGACAGAGAGGACAGGTGAGACAGGAGAGGACAGGTGAGACAGAGGACAGGTGAGACAGAGAGGACAGGTGAGACAAAGAGGACAGGTGAGACAGAGAGGACAGGTGAGACAGAGAGGACAGGTGAGACAGAGAGGACAGGTGAGACAGAGAGGACAGGTGAGACAGAGGACAGGTGAGACAGAGAGGACAGGTGAGACAGAGAGGACAGGTGAGACAGAGAGGACAGGTGAGACAGAGAGGACAGGTGAGACAGAGGACAGGTGAGACAGAGAGGACAGGTGAGACAGAGAGGACAGGTGAGACAGAGAGGACAGGTGAGACAGAGGACAGGTGAGACAGAGAGGACAGGTGAGACAGAGAGGACAGGTGAGACAGAGGACAGGTGAGACAGAGAGGACAGGTGAGACAGAGAGGACAGAGAGGACAGGTGAGACAGAGGACAGGTGAGACAGAGAGGACAGGTGAGACAGAGAGGACAGAGAGGACAGGTGAGACAGAGAGGACAGGTGAGACAGAGAGGACAGGTGAGACAGAGGACAGGTGAGACAGAGAGGACAGGTGAGACAGAGGACAGGTGAGACAGAGAGGACAGGTGAGACAGAGAGGACAGGTGAGACAGAGAGGACAGAGAGGACAGGTGAGACAGAGGACAGGTGAGACAGAGAGGACAGGTGAGACAGAGAGGACAGGTGAGACAGAGAGGACAGGTGAGACAGAGAGGACAGTGAGGACAGGTGAGACAGAGCGGACAGGTGAGACAGAGAGGACAGGTGAGACAGAGGACAGGTGAGACAGAGAGGACAGGTGAGACAGAGAGGACAGGTGAGACAGAGAGGACAGAGAGGACAGGTGAGACAGAGGACAGGTGAGGACAGAGAGGACAGGTGAGACAGAGGACAGGTG